>JASTUB010000313.1:0-19886 GCA_031124825.1 Saccharomycopsis vini
TAAAATAAAAAAGAAGAATAGAAATATATTTATAGAGAAAATTTTTCATCATTCATGTTGAAAAAATTTCCAATAAATAATAGAAAAAAAAACCATGGCGACGAAAAAATTTCATCACAAATAAAATAAAATAAAATAAAAGGATTATATCCTGACAACTAGATCAGAATTTGCTAAAAATGTTGATGATATTTGTAAATTACTTGCTCAATTAATCACTTCTAACGAAACTAGAGACAAGAGAGAAATTATCTCAGAAATTGATTTGAAAAAAGAAATATTAATTAACAAAATTGATGGGGTCATCACTGATATTACAGCTGGAAACTTACAGGCTATTATTAGTGGTAAAACCTTTGATAAAATTCACTCTAATTTATTCAATAAATTGAATGTTATTTTTGAAAATTGCAAAAAAATTCCGATACCGGGAGTCGAACCCGGGTCTGCTCGGTGAAAGCGAACCGTGCTAGCCGTTACACTATATCGGAAAGTTATTAATTATTGACTTGGAATGAGTGACATCTATGACGAGTTAAAAAAAGTGTGGATTTAGACTATATAAACCACTAGTATGCTCAATGTCAAATCTCAAAGCAATTATGGAGTAAAACAGATATAGGTATGCAGTTAAATTCAAAAAGCCTAATTATGTCAATTCATGAAAATAAAAAAATGATTAAAATAGACCGTTTTATGTATTATGTTGAAAGATTTAATATAGTACGAAGGACAAATGAGAGCTGGGGTACTAAATCACTCTCAGAAATTATTTTTCTTGTTTTAGCGGTCGTTTAAATACCTACAATTAAATTATAATAATTAAAGATATAAATTAAACCTAGGAGTTTTTGGTGAGTAATCACCCTTTTCAAAAATATTTTGTTATATACTTTTAATTGATCTTTTGAAGATTTTCCCCATTATAGCAAATTATATGTATAGATTTTGATATAAATCTAGTTTTATATTCAATTTTCCAGGGTTTCTTGTGAAATAGTATTCACCTCATTTACATCCATCCGTACGGAACTGGAACAGGGACAATAACCGACTTAATAAAAGTACTTTTTTGATATAGGTGATTATTAAATATTTATAATAACATTGTTTTTTTTACGCGCGCGCGCGTGTGTGTGTGTGTGTGTGTGTGTTTTATTATTATTATTATTATTATTATTATTATTTATTTTTATTTTCTTACGAACAACTGATAATGTCCTTATCAGGTCCTTGTTTTAGTGTACGAGTTCCTGTGATGATGAAAAAGAATACAAAAAAAAAAAAGTTGGGCGGAAAAATTGTTGCTGTAAAATCAACTCAAGTTAAAAAAGTTTCTTGATCTCAGGGCACCGCGCCGCAATCTTGCTGTTTAAAAATTCAGTCAATGAACAAAAAGATACCGCCGCTTATATTTATAGATATACTATTATAAATTATTATAAAGATCATTAGTATTATTTATTGACTATTGTTTTGCTTCCAAATTAAAAAAAAAAAAAAAAAAAAAAAAAAAAAAAACTCCGAGGAACTTATCGGGATAAAGGAATAATAAAGCTTTTTTTTTTTTTTTTTTTTTTTTTTTTATGAACATGCACTGTGGACAAAAGGGTCCAACGAAGTTTTTAACTATAGTTTATTTTATAGAATAATAAAAAATACATCATGAGGTTGTATAGAAAATTATTTTACATAATCAGTTTGCATATCATATGTTAAAATAATTATTTAAAAACTTTAAATATATATATAAATAATTATTGCTTGCTCAAGTTTCATTGCAAAAATCTATATACACATTGTTGATTTTTGATATTTGAATGTTATTTTTATGCAAACTGATTATGTAAAAGAAAACCCAACTTTTATCAATTTTGAATATATTGTTTTCTTGTCAATAATTTAAAAAGAGTTATTATACCAATTATATTTTATACAATAAATTGGAACCACAAATTAAATCAAGGAGAAAAAGAAAAATCTCACCATATACTTTTACAATAGCTAATGTATATATAATAATAATTCTTGATTTATTGTGAATATACATACTCTCGAGTGATTGTACCAGCCGTCCTTGGACATAGGGTTTGACACCCGCTAGTTTCAGCTATTTTTCCTATTACAATAAGACAATTTATTTTTTTACACTTTTAATCACAAATGAGTAGGAGGAAAAAAAAAAAAAAGCATCTTTTTTGTAATTAAAAAAATGATTTCGCCCAGGATCGAACTGGGGACGTTCTGCGTGTTAAGCAGATGCCATAACCAACTAGACCACGGAACCATTTCCTTGGATTAAAATGTTTTTATGGAAATGTTATACCTCAAATTACACCAAAAAAAAATTGTACCACAACCCCCTGGTCCTGGGTTGATAAACATATAGGGATCAAATATATAGAAAATGGTAACTTCATAAAATTAATATATCAGGAAAAGAAAAAAAAAAGGAATGGTAATAAAAATCTTTGGACTTTATATGAAATAATAGAAAATTTATTCTGTTTTGTTAGAGTATTCTTATTATTTTAACCACATGTGGAAGTGGTATGCAACGAAGCTTTTTTTTTTTTTTTTTTTTTTTTTACAGCCACTTAAACGATGGGCTAATATTGCCAGTCAGTTGACTGGCAAATTGATTGGAGTTTTTCTTTTCTTTTCTTTTTTTATTATTTATTATTATTATTATAATATTTAGTCGATTTACAATTTTTTTTTGAGGATCCAACTTTGAATAGCAATATACGTTTATGGCAATTGCCATTAATAGAAACTAATAGCGTTGTGGTATGCATGTTGAGCAGCTGCATTTTTTCTTGGTGCTCATCGTTAAAAAAGTTGCTAATTTTTTTTTCTCCAGCTGTCAACAATGTCAAAATTACAAATCGTTTTTGAAATAAGTAAAAGATATATAATATTTTTCCCCCACCAATATATTATTATATGCCATTTAATATATATTATTAAATGGTAGTAATTATCCCTACTATAAAAAGAGTTGCACTATTGTATTACGTTGATCACGTGCGAGTGAAAAGAGTTGGGGTTAAAAAAAAAAACAAAGAGTCTAGAATATCATTTGGTTGCTATATATATAAGAGGCTGGAATTGACAAGAACAAAAACAAAATATATACAAAGAATATTTATATTATTTATTTAATTATTATTAGTTTAAACTATTCAAATGATTAATAATATTTTTTTTTTATTTTATTAATTTTTATTTGGTAAACTTATATTTTATTTTAAATTTTTAATAATAAATTTTGATGACGAGAGAAAGAAATAAAAAAAAAAAGGCGCAGAAAATTTTCAATTGTAATTGTCTCACTCACCTTACCACCCGCCTTTTTTTTTTTTTTCATTTTATTTTCTTTTTAATTAATTGTATATTGATTAAATAAAATCAAGAGCAAGCATTAAGTAATATTTAATCATCTATGAGATAAACATGCTTAGTAATAGTAGTCCATCATAATAAATGTTTAGCTAAAAAGATTTTCAAGGATTAGAATTCAATCAAAGTTCAACCTTCTCCCCAAAAAAGATTTGATTATGATCTCACAAAAAAAAATATTATTAATCCTAACTTTAATAATAGAAATTGGAAAAAAAATAAAATAATTAAACAATACAAAACTGTTGATTTTATTTTTTTTTTTTTTTTTTTTTTTTTCATTTTATTTTAATTATCATTATTTTCGGCATTAAGCGGACCGACCACACCGGGATAATATAAGATGATATTGGTACTTATTGAACAAAAATATTTATATATATTATAAAATAGTTGATCAATTGTATGAACAATGTACCATTAGCAATGTAGATATATCCAAGTAAAAGAGAATGTACAATTGAATCTTCTTTTTTGTTTTGTTTTGTAATAAGAAAATTCAAATACATAAAACTGTCGTATTTGAATTTCACTGAAAATAGCAAAACAATAAAAAAAAAAAAAAAAAAAAATACAAAACAATTTGATTTTTGGTAATTCCGAATCATTTTACTTTTTTTTGGCTAGGGTTTGTAGATTTTATAATAGATGTTTTTATATGTTTGACAAATTGAAAATATCAGTTTTTATGGAATAAAAAATTGATAATTCAATAAGGAATTATAGTAATATCATTGCTATTTCTATGTTGTTCAAATTGTGAGTTATTTTTTGTTTATTCATACTTAAAACATTAACTTGTATTTAAAATTTCAATTCAAATACAGCAATAAAAATGCTGCCAAAAAAAAAAAAAAAAAAAAAAAAAATTCATGTTTTTGTTTTATTTTTTTTTTTTTCTATTGTTTTATTTTTTTTTTTGTTTTATTTTATTTTTTTTTTTTTTCTCGTTAAATTTTATAAATTGAAGTGAATTTCCTTGTTAGTGAACAGTATATATTGGAAATAAAAATAATATTATCATTATAATTGTTTAATATCTTTTAACAAAAGAACTAAATCAATATTTTACTACAATTCAATAAAAATGTCAACACTATCTTTATCTCAAACTTATATGCTTGCTAATAAAGCTAGAGCAAAACTTCAAAAAGAAACTCTAAAGCAAGATTTCAATCTTAGAATGATATTATCCCATACTGCTGTTTTAAATAACGTTGTTGGTCATATTTCAACCCTCAAATCCAATCAATCTTTTGAAAACGATTCCGATAATGAAGAATATGAAGAAGAAGAAGAAGAATATGAATCTGATGATGACGAATATTTCAAAACCGTTAGCAAAGATGCAACTCAAGTCGAATATTATCAACACAATTATCCTTATCGTTCAAACAATAGTCGTTTGGTTGTTTGTAATGTGACAGAATTAGATGAAGAAGACTCAGATGAAGAATATTCAGACAAAGACTCAGATGAAGAAGAATATACCGGAAAATACGGTCATATCAATTATACAACCACTTTAATTAAAGAAACAACGATCACTATTGAAAATGAAGATCATGATAATGAACAATTTGATCTGGACTCCTCTGATAATTCCGATTTTTCAATAATATCTTACGACGAAGAAGAAGAAGAAGAAGAAGTAATAGATACTCTTACCACTGAAAAACAAAATTTATTCAAAACATTTTCTCAAAACGAAAATGTAATCATCATGAATGAATAATTGACCCATTGATTGTGTCATTTATTGAATTTTTTCACCCATTTAAGTTCAACTATATTATTATTATTTATTATATTTCTTCCTTTTATATTCTAGTTACTGTTTTATTATTGTGTTATATGATGTTATGATCTTTATGCATTTTGTTTTATTATTTTTTTTTTGCTAATGGTTTTTTCTTTCTTTACTTTTGGTTGCTAGTTTTTCTCTCTCCTTTTTTTTTTTTGCTTGTTTTGCTGGGGAGTGGGATAATAGTCAACATTATATCAATTCTTACTCATTTAATTACCAATTTTATTTATCTTTTTATTTTTTTTTAATTCCAGAGAAATGAAAATGAAATTTTACATTTATTATTACAACAAAAAATTTTTTTTTTTGATTTTGGATCCAAATAAGTGTAATTCTATTATTATAATTGAGAATTTAGCATTTTTCCTACAAATGATGATTTATTGTGTTACATTAAGGGAGGAAGAATAATTTGAGTCATTTATTTCAAAAATATTATAATAATAGATAGCTATTATTTTTCAGTTATTATTAATATTATTATTATTATTCAATAATCTTCAAACAAGGAATATAATCAATTCTCAAGAAAAAAAAATTCGCTGAATAGAGTTAATGTACATCAATGCAAGATACGATGCAGGGAACATCGGTTGTGAGTCCCGATGATTATAAAGACATTATTAGTTAATATTATTATTACGTAGGTTGTTTTAACTGGGGATTCTTTGGATCCTTTAGATAAACAAAATTACATCATTATGATATTATATACTGTTGTGTTTGATAAATAGCAATAATCTTTACATATGGATTTTTTTTCAAATAAGCATTTTTTGTTAATTAAACTGCAGAATCAAAAATACTAAAGAAAATTAATAAAAAAAAAGAAAAAAGAAAAATAAATAGAACTTAAATATTGTGATAAAAGAAAAAAACTCATGGGTCAGTTTAACAAGAAACGCCAGCACCACTTGGAATACCACTACAAGTTTGAGTTTTTCTACCACCAGAAATGTTGATATCTTTAAAAGTCCAATCAGAAGCTCCAGCAACCAAGATGTAAATTGGTTGAGCACTACTTTCGACACTACCAACAACATTATTAATTTGCAATCCACTAATTGGAAGTCCTGAAGTGGCATGACCAGTTGGACCAGCATTAGTATAATCACCTTGAACAACAATACCATATTGACTAATACCGCTCATGGTAATTTTTTCATAATGAACGTTTTTAACATAACCAGAGGCATTTTCAAGAGTTTTGACACGAATACCATTGACAGAATTGACCACGGAACAACCATAAATATAAGCACCATTAACATGATTATCATTAGTACCACCAACACCACCAATTGAAATACCATGACCACCCGAACAATGATTGTTTAAGAATTTGATTTTGGTACCGGAATCAATAGCAACACAATCATCTTGATTTTTGATGCTACTGTTTTGAATAGTGACTCTAGATGAAGTGGCAATGTCAAACCCATCAGTATTATGTCCTCCTTCAGTGTCACCAAGAGAATTGTCAATTTGAACTGAATCAATTACTAAATCAGAACATCCATAAATCGAAAATGTTTCTTGAGGAGTGTTTTTAATATTCAAATTTTTGATCACAGAATTAGAGGTCAAATAATGAGCGAAAAAAAAATCTGGTTTAGTTTTACCCCCATTACTTCCTAAACCGTCCCACCATTTATAACCTCTACCATCAATAACATGACCCGAAGCACCATCAACGGTGATTTGAGCACCAGAAACAAAAATAAAAGGACCAGCCCATTCTGAATATTCAAAAGTAGTGGTTCCTTCAAAAGTAACGGTGGTACCGGTTTTTAAATTGGTCAAGTCAAGAGTTTTACCAGCAGGAACAATCAAATTGTTGACGATAATATTGGAACATTGTTGTTTAATGGTGGAAAGACTATTGAAGTTTCTAGTAGTAATAGTACACGTATCTCTTTTATCAAGAATTTCAACTTGATGATCATGAGCAACAGGACCAGCCTGAGAAATCGCCAATAAGGTGGCAAGAGTAGCAATAAATGAGAATTTCATTGATATAATTATTATTATTATATTATTTAATAATTGAAAAAAAAAAAAAAATAAAAAAATATCAAGCAAAATGAAATAAATTAAGGGGAGGGGGAAGGGAAATGATCTCATCTTTATATGCATTTTTCTAAATCTTGAATGAATTACCGAAAACAGTCAAAACATATTTCATGAAGAATTATAATAATAAAAATATGAAAGGATCTGCTGTAATGACATGCAGGGCAGCGAAGCTTTTAAGATTTTACATTTTGAAAATTCGTTCTTTATTATTCTTATTAACGGAATGTGCTTTTTTTTTTTTTTTTTTTGATTTCCAAATGAGTTTGCAAAGAATACATAATAATTTCTTCTATAATTTCATGATTGGAATCAAAAATTCATGGCCAGTAATTATATATATATATATATATATATATATATAATCCTTCCTCCCCCCACCGTCATTTTTTGTGTTTTTGTTTATCCACATTTTGAGGATTTTTGATCAAAATTTATGAAACAAAAATGTTATTTTGTAGGGTCTTCAATATGCACATTATTAAAATGCCGTTCCACATTCTTTTTTTCGCTTCTTCTTCTTTTTAAAGTAAAAGATCCATTAAATAGATTCAAAAAATATAAATAAAAGACATTAAACATAATAAAAAGTAATCTAAATTCATTTTTTTTTTTACTATTTCCTATTAATTATTTATAAACAAGAATTTTTTTTATTAAAATCAACATTCTTTCTTGCTTAAAAATTATATATACTTACTCTTGGCGTGTTACATATTAAAACTTGGCACTTTGAAAATAGATTTTTTTTTTTCTGTTCTTTTTTGGGTAGTTTTTTTTAAAAACTTAATAACAACAACTGGAAAAAACTCTTTTTTTTTCCTGTATAGATGTTATAATAATGTATTGTTTGGATAGAGTTTTTATTTTTTTTTATTTTATTTTATCAATAATGAGAATTGAACTTTTTCGATCAACAGTACATTAGCCTATTCATCAAAGTTGTCTTCACCATTAGTTATGGAGCACAATCATACGTAATATAAAAAAAGTAAGATTACATTGATCACTATCTTTAGTATGCTAAAAATTATTCCAATATGATCTTTTGGTGTATAAATTACCTTTTTATGGGATTTTCCTTTGATTATTGACTGAGCTCATAGTTATCACGTGCCGACATAGTGATTATGTAATTTACATTAGTGAAACACTCCTTTAGAAAATACTACAATACTTAAATACCATTGAATAATAATTTAAAAATATAGCAAGAATGATTTTCATTATCATTTTATAAGCTCAATGACTTAGGATTGATTTCTTCTTTCAAATTTTCTTAAAAAAAAAAAAAAAAATAAATACTATGTTGAGGTATAGTAAACATTAACACCTAGATTTATATAATAATCTGTATAAAATCAAATTTGAATAAACTCTAAATTCTAAATTTTAAATTCTTAGTTCTATCCACCTTTACTAGGTCATTTAAGTATACTGCTGAATTTATTAAACTTTGGAAAAAAAAAACAATCAGCTCTCCATATGGTATTGGGTAACAGTGCCGCTGCCCAAGTTGTCATTTTTCACTCTAGATGATGAGAGGTGGCTCTTTACAAGATAGTGACTATGATTATGTTTATCTTATTCATGATCCTGTTTTTTTTTTTATTCATCCATCAGTGACTATTTCCCAAAATATATGATTTATGTTGGAAATTATTTCATTGAGATACTCTTGTTGAGAAAATTTTGGCTCTGCTTTTGGTTTTGGCTGGGGGATCATCCTATACATCTATAACTGGCTCTGTAATCGGTACTGGAGGGAGGTCTTTCCAAAATTTTTGAGTCAGTAATTTTGATCCCAAAAAGAAAGATTTTTTTTTTGGCTCTTTTGAACTTTTACTTTTAAATATAGTACTTATTCCACATCTCGTTTGATAAATTGATAATTAATTCGTGTGTTGCTTTATAATTTTTTTTATACTATAGTCGCTGTGTTACTGAAGCGTCTGCTACCACTGTTGTCAACATCATTGTAGTGATAATAAAGTTTTTGAAACTGCTGGTACTCACTTAGTATTACTACTTTTCTTGAAGAATTCGCCTCTTACACACTAATTTCTGTCTATTAGCAACTGGCACTGATTCTGGATGTTCATCTACAACTATTACTCTGGCTATTATTCTTTGCTTCATTTTTGGCTACCTACTGGTATTGATGTTTATTTTTAAAATATCAAATTTTTATATTTTGAACATGTATTAATAAATCTTAATGTGAGACGGTCCCTCCTTCACTCGTTTCAATCTTAAAATTCCAAAGTCCAAATCTAAATTTGTTTAAATTTTTTTTAATTTCATTATAAAAACTAAAAATTGATAGCAAAGACAATAATATAATGTATAATTTGTATATATATATATTGAACAAAGAAAAAACAAATAAAAATCACATAACAAGGCATAGAAAAAAACAACAACAACAAAACTCATTGAACCTTTTGAAATAGGTTATGGTGGTGCGCACCAGTGACTGAATTTTTTCTTTTTTTGGCTACCGACATTCATTATAACGAACCATTTATTTACCACAGGTACATTCAGAACATTTACCATTTTCGCTGACAGTTTTGTCAGTTGGACATTTTGGGTCATTATAGTTGACAAAAGTTTGAGTAGATTGCATTGTGAATAAGTGTAAAATGGTTTGAATAAGTGTAAAATGGTTTGAAAGTTGGTTAGATTTGATTATTGATCAAATAGATAAAAATTGAAAAAAAAAAAAAAAAAAACTCAGTGAGACAGAGATATTAAGGGGATAAAAGTAACTATTTATAGTGGTATGACCTTTTTTTTTTTTTTTTTTTTTTTATACAAGTTAGGGATGAACAATCAGATAAAATCGCAGATCTTGTTTAAAAACTAAGTAGGATAAGTGTAATTAATTAATATTCCTGATCTGTGATGTTGATAAATCCATAATTTTTGACTCCAGTAGGTCTAGAGCTTTAGATTTTTTGTAGGCTTTGTTTTTAACGAAAGTTTTTTTTTTTTTTTTTTTTTCTTTTTCATATGAGTGCTAAAACATGTGGGATTAAGAATTGATTACTTCCTTATTGTATCTAAAATATCAGTTATCATGATTTTTATACTAAAAGATTACAATCATGATATCCTCCGGGGGATAATAAAGAGATGGGAGTGATAAAATGGAGCAATCTAGATATTTTTAAGCTAGTTAATTTAAATTAATTACTTTAAAGCCTATAGAAGTCATGTTAAGATTATTACACCGTTGAGAAATGAAATTGACAAGGTACCCAGCTGCTTTGAACTCCAGGTCATCTAACCAGTTGGCGTAGTAGCCTCGGGTGTTTTGGCCGGTAATATGGTTCTGAGATAGCAAAGTTTTTTTTTTTTTTGGAATATCATATATGTATTACATGTAATAATTGTTGAGTTAACCTTTTTAACTAGTATCTAAGTAATATTTAAAGTGATTCAACCAACCTAGTTGATTCCTCAGTCAATCCCTTCGCCTTGGCCTTTGGGAGAGGTCAAAGATCAGAAAGTGACATATACATCTGTATACGTCTACTTGCATTTCCTCCCCCCCCCCCTCCTCAATGTCATGATATTCACATATATCTACATGCACATCGGAGAAACCCGTACATCAAAAGATCCTGAATATTAGTAAGCTGTTTAGTAAGAAACATTTCTTTTTTTTTTTTTTAGTTTTCTTTTGACTCATCGGAGAAAATCGGAGAAGGGAAATTTTGTCAAATTTTCTTTTTTCTTTTTTTTTTTTTTTCTGCATCGGAAGCCATTATAGATATAATAGATGGAAATCTTTCTTTTTTCAGATTTTTTTTTTTATAGAAAATTAATTAAAATAGTAACATTACTTTTTTTTAATAATTTTGATAATGTTGTTTAAATAGCGCTTGCTATATTCTATTTTTCGTTGTTTTGTTTTGTTTTTGTATTGTAGTTATTATTATTTTTTCTTCTCACAAATGTCATCTTTTTTTCAATTTAAAGATCTCCCTGTGGAACTTCAAGTCAAAATCATCGATGATTGTGATATCAAATCTTGTATTTCTTTAATGAACATCAATCATCATGTTCGTAAATTGACTCAATATAGTTTGTCCAAAACTTTACAATCAAAAGTCGACTCATCTGCTGATGATCAAAAATATTTCATGAGCTTTTATTCTCCAAATAACAAATTTTCAAGTCAAGATAAATTTTATTACAAAATTTCTTGTTCATCATCCCCTTGTTCTAATGATATTCATTCTATTCCATTTGTTGATATTGGTTTTAAAGATTTATTCTTGGCTAAAAATTTGTTCAATAAATCTGAAACTCAACTTTCAAAATATCTTGAACAAAATCCATCAACCATAAATAACAGTATTTCTACAACAGATTTATCTTCAATGATTCAAGTAGAAGAAAATCAAAATCAAAACCAAAAAAAAAACAGCATACCATTGCTGATTCATGAAGATGTCTCTTCTTTCAAATTCACAATGGCTTTTGTTCAACCCACCATAATACAAAATAATGACAATACTCTTACCAATTCAAGGATAAAATTATTTGAAATTTCTGAAAAATTAAATAAATCTTCCACAAAAAATCATTCTTTGTTGAAAGTCTCTTCTGATTATTATCAATTATCATATAGTCTAGTGAACCTTGGAATTGAGCCTCCTAAACATGATTATGATTATGAAGTATTCGAGAAATTTGCATTCAAAATAGAATCATTGAAAATCAACCCTTGTTTTTTGCTTTATCAATTAGAACAATCCAAAAGTTTTTGTTAAATTTTGTATTGAATTAGAGTTTTCTTTGTCTGCTTTTATTATTATTTCACTTTTGCTGTTTTTTCATTATTATCGCTACTATTATTATCGCTTATATTATTATTTCATACTCCAGGAAACGAACACGAAAATATCTCGCTTTGTTCGCTGTTTGTCCATTATATATTTTCTTTTTTTGCTAGGTTTGGTTAGTTTTTTTTTTTTTTTTTCTTTTTTGTATTATAGATCTTATTTTACTCTTCAAATAAATTTTATTCTCATAGCTTTGCATCAAAAAAAAATTCTCAGTAAAACCAGTTTCATTAAGAACCATACTAGAAGAATATCCAAATAAAAGTCAAAATATTCATCATCAATAAAAACACACACACAAATTTGTCATGTGAAATCTATTTGATTTGGCAACTGTCAACTTCATATTAATATTACTGAACTACAAAAAGAAATTAAATTACAAAAAACAACGTACTATTTAAACAGCGCCAAATAATTCTGGAAATTTTGGAATCAAGTTAACTAAAGTATTTAAAGCTTTTTCATCTTGAATAATAATAACAATAAAAAAAAAAAAAGAAAAAATGTTAGTAATAAACTCGCTCAGTGCAAAAACGCGAAACAAAAACGCGCGAAAAATATAAATATTTTACTTTTTTTTATATTTCCTGTTGTAGAAATAATAAATTGAAAAAGATTCTTAGGCATACTCAAATTATCACCCATAGGTATAACCGTGTATAGTGTTATACTCAAATCATCATTTATTCTTCCTGTTACTTCATAAAAAGTATGTTCTTCTAATTGAATATCATCGTTAAATACAAGTTTGATTGTACCTTTACTTTCAAGAACCGCTGTGTTGTTTGATCTATTGGTTAATTGAACTTTCCCGATAATTCTAACCACTTGGTTTTTATGAGATTCGAGAGATGTTGCATTTATTCTTGCAATGGCTTCAAGATTGGCTGAGGACATATTTGATTCTTTGTTTATAATATAATAATAGAATATATAATTATAGTTGATTGTAAGAGTAAAAATGACAATCAGATATTATTTTGCCTTTCACTTTTTTTTTTTTTTTTTTTTTTTTTTTTTTTTTTTGCAAAACGCGCTAAAAACAAACAAGGTGAGTTCCAAATTTTACCCGGCGAAACAATCAAAAAAATCTCTTTTCTCTTCACAAAATTTTAATCAAGTTAAGCGCTTGATAAATTGTAACAAAAGGTAATATGTGAAAGACCTATGGCCTGAAATATTTGATTATTATCATTTATCATTATATATTTGAAGACCCATCCCATCAGTTTTAGCAAATAATTATGCCCAAGAATGCTAGGCCAATGGATGAAGATGACCTCTTATCATCTCTAAATGGTAACAATATGTTGAACACCGGGGGCAATGTTGCTTCAACTATTAGTTCACAATTTGGTATTAGTTTGGATTTTGATACTAGAGATTTCAATACTGAGCATGCGGATGATGCTGTTGATTTCGAAGATATTTCTTTGACCGATGAGAGTGATAATGAAGAGAAAAAAAAGGTGTTAGATGGACTCAATAATCAACATCAGAATAATAACAATAACACTAAGAACGACAATCATATAAATATTGATGGCAATATTATTATTAATGATGATCAGCACGATGACTCCATTGGCCAAATCAATCTTGATTCATTGAACGACCCAAATGATTATAACTTTAACATGAATAATGATAGTATGTTCGACTTTAACTTGAATAATACAAACACATTAAATGATCCTTTTGATGGCTCATTGGCAGGTCCTACAGGGATGTTTGATATATTTGATAATCAAATTGATAGTAATAATAATGATGTTTTTGCACCTTCAAACAATCAATTTCCACATCCTCAACCAGCTTTTGATCCTGAAGAAGAGTTAAAAAGACAACAAGAACTTAAACAAAAAGAACTCAAACAAAAAGAGCTCAATAAAAAACAACAACAAGAAAGAGAAAGACGGGAAAGAGAAAAACAATTGCAATTGAAAAAGAAAAGAAAACTTGAAGAAAACTTACTCGAATATTATTACCCGAATTTTAAAAGGCATTTTGCTCTTAAAATGCATAGTATCTTTAGTTCAAAACCAAATCCTCATGCCAAAAAAACTTATTTTAATAGTCATGCTTTCAAATCGCATTCAAACAAAATCATATTACCTACTAAAGTAAAAGTGGAGTTTGAAATTGATGATCGCAAAATTTTCACCAAAAAAAGAAAAGCTTCTTCTTATGAACAAAACGGATTCAATAACAATAATAACAATAATAACAATCGTTATTCAAATATAATCAAAATTAGTGACTTGGAACTAGATTTTGACTATTTCGCTAAAACAAGACAAAATTTTGTTACTGAGGATTCTGATGATAGAGAAAATGATGCAATGTTAGCCGCAGCAAATTGGGATGATGATTTAATATTAGGAAGTGATAGTGAATCTACTTTAATCCCAAATGACAAGAAAATAAAACCAAATCCTCTCCAATTATATAAGAATGGTATTGATGTCAAGAAATTATACAAATTTGAAGAGTTTAATACCAATGAAGAAAATATTTTTGAAGGTGAATTAGACGCAAATGTTTTGAATTTGAAATTAGATATGAATGACCCACATTTGTATTTCTCTAATGAATCCTCATCAGCACTCATTCATAAAAAAAAAGGTGCAAATAAACCGGTTGTTCCAAGAAATGGAAAACTTTTATTAAGCCGGTTTAATATTTCTAACGATAAGGAATATGAAGTCCTTAAAAGTAACTATCACACAAAGATCAGGGCAACTATTGGAAATTTGATTATTGATCATTCTGTACCGGCTCTTAGATTACAATCTCCTTATTATAAAGTCAAATTAACAAAACAACAAATGAGATCATTCCATAGACCAAAATTCATTGTTAGAGCTCATACAGTAATGTACTTCAGTAAACCAAAGCTCAGAAAGAAAAAAAGAGATAGGGGTAAAGATGTGAAAGAAAGTTTTGCAATAACAAATGATTTAACATTGGGGGATACCGCTGCATTTTATTTATTTGAGTATTCAGAAGAGCAACCAGTAATTTTTTCAAATTTTGGAATGGGTAGTAAAATTGTTAATTATTATCGGAAAAGATCTGAAGATGATACTCAAAGACCAAAGGGTCTAATTGGAGAAACCCATGTTTTGGGAACTCAAGATCGCTCACCTTTTTGGAATTTTGGTTTTGTTGAAAAGGGACATATTGTTCCGACTTACTACAATCAAATGGTTAGAGCTCCAATTTTTCGACATGAAGCCAATAATACTGATTTCTTATTAGTTAAATCATCAGGGGGTAACAAACCATCAACTCGTTATTATTTAAGAAGTATTGGACATGTTTTTCTTGTGGGTCAATTATATCCTGTAGTTGAAGTACCTGGTCCGCATTCAAGAAAAGTAACCACAGTCAGCAAAAATCGTCTTAAAATGATTGTTTATCGTGTATTAAATGGAAATGATAGACAAAGATTAACTGTCAAAGATATAAGTCCACATTTTCCTGACCAAAATGATATGCAAAATCGTCAAAGATTAAAAGAATTTATGGTTTTTCAAAAAACTGGTGAAGATCAAGGTTTTTGGAAAATTAAACCAACCGAAAAATTACCAACTGAAGAAGAAATTAGAGCAATGATAACCCCAGAAGATTTATGTTTATTAGAAAGCATGCAAGTGGGTCAACAACACTTGGAAGATTATTCTATTTTCAGTTATGATAGTATCAATTTAGATAAATTTGCAGATTTTCTTCCTAAATTTAATGCAAAATATGACAAAACTGGTGCAGGAGGAGTTTCAGTTGTTGCTTCACCAATGCCCTCTGCCAACACACCAAACGGAAACAATGATAATAATAATACTAATAATGATAATAATAATAATAATCATAGTAATAATAATAATAACAATAATAGTAATAACAGTAATAGTAACGGCAATAGTAAATCCAATGATCCTAAGCATGAATCATTAGAAGATCAATTGGCTCCCTGGAATGCTACAAGGAATTTTATAAATGCTACTCAGGGAAAAGCTATGTTGCAACTACATGGTGAAGGTGAACCTACTGGAATAGGTGAAGGTATTTCATTCCTTAGAACATCAATGAAAGGTGGATTTAAAGCTTCAGATGATGTTGTGGGCAGTTCAAAACCAGGGACTCCATTGGCTAATGGCTCATCATTAGTATCGACAAATAAAAATCCAGGAGGGCATAGCTATAATGTTGCATTGCAACAAAAAGCGTATGATGATGAAATACGCAAAACTTGGAATAAACAACGTAAAACTTTAGAATCTGAAGAACCTGTTTATGATTCTCAAATAAAGCACAGGAGAAAATCAAGATACAATGATCGACCAGCGAAAATGACACCAAAAGTTTTGAGAATAACAAGAATGGTTCGTAATCAATATGGAGTTCTTGAGAGAAAAATTGAAGTTATTAAAGATGAAAGAATTATTAACGCCTATCTTCTCAAAAAGAAGGTACAGTATGATGAATTCTTGAATAATCAACCAAAAGAATCGGTTAATAATATTGACTTGTCAAGTGTCAAGACTCCTACTAATGATGATGAAAAGAAAGTTTTACAGCAAGAACTTGAAAAACTCCAAGCTCAAAAGAAAAACACCAAAGTGTTGCAATCTGGAAAAGGAATTGGAAAGGGCCGTAATACCAATAGACAATGTACTATGTGTGGGGCTGTTGGACATATTAGAACTAAAAAAAGTTGTCCAATGTATGGTAAAGTTCCTTTGCCTACTACTGGTAATGGAAGTGCAGCCAGTTCTCCAGCAGCCACTGGTGTTGATGCAAGCAATGCTGCCAGTCCTTCGTCACCTCAATCTTAACGATAACAATAATGATAATATAATGATAATAAAAATAATAATAATAACAACTATAAATATATATGTATATACAAAAATAGGTATATATAAAAGCTCTTCTTTTTTTTTTTATTTTTCAGCTCTGTTTTGTTTTGTTTTTTTATGATGCTTCTTTTTTTGTTATGAAATCAAAAAAAAAAAAAAAAAAAAAAAGGATAGGTTTCTATATTTTTATCCTCTATCTTAATGAATTTTTCAATTTTAATTTTGTACATTATTATAATTGCTATATTTTTGTGTGTTTTTATTTCAACAAAATGATGTAAAACTACAAGGTCTGTTTTAATATATTTTAGCAATTTGAAAAAAGAAACTTTGATTAAAAATGACGAAAAGATGTTGCTATTGATATTAAAATATTTGATAAGCATGGATAGAAAAATAAAAGCTGCTGCTTTATATAGATCCGAATGAAAATTAATTAAGTTTTATTTGTTGTTGTATTAGGGAATTGAACCCCAAACCTTTAGATTACAAAAAGAATGCTCTAATCCACGAAGAGCCCAATAACTTTCCATCCTATATTAGGGCAAGATTATAGTATGTTATCAATTCTAACCCCAGATATATCTATCAACTTAGAATATAGAATATATGAACTCAATAAATAAGTATGAATATATGCTTCATATACTATGCTTAAATTTTTTTATCAAATTCATGGAATTTTTGGATTGATTCTTTAGTTGTTCAAAATATACCTTTGTTTCTGGCAATCCATCAAATATGAGTTTCCAATTATTATGCATATCACAAGCTGTATCATTATTAGCCATGGATTTAGATTTAGATCTGGAGATAGATTTTGAGATTAATTTAATTCTCAGTGTTGTTGGTGACAATATACTTGTATGGGTTGAGATTAGAGAAAGATTATCGGTACTGATATTATTGTTATCATTATTCTTATGATGAAGTTTCAGGAGGTGTTTATCGCACATTGTTTGAATATTTGTCATTATCACATTTGCTGACTCAATGATTTTTGCAATTGTCAATTGTGATCGTAGGTCACCACCATTTAGAATTGTTGGTGATGACGATATTGAATTTGATAAAGAATCGCATAATGACGAAAAAGGTGTAATTGATGTCGATGAATCTGATAAAAGAGCTAATGTTCTTGTATTTGATGAGGTCGAAGAGAAATTACGAGAATTTGGGTTGTCATTTTTGAAGTTTTTGCAGCTTGGGTCATTGAATTTGATTGGGGGTTCGATTCTTTTATGGATTTGATCATGTAAATCAATTGCATAGATAACACCTAGCTCAAAATTGCAAATATTGAATAAAATCAAACACCAACATCGAGCTAAATTTTCCAATAAATCAATGGTTTTACCCAACTGAAAATTACAATTATCATTATTATTATTGTTATCAACCAATTTTTCACGCATAGTGATACAATAACTTGATATTTCATCGATTCTTCTCCTTTTTAAAACGAAATCTGTTTGATTATATCGTCTATGTTTTTCTGGGTGTGCATGAGCATCATAGAAATTCAGTAATAACCAAGATACATCATCGGATTTCGCATGTAATAGAGATTTAGTAATTTTTTGGGATTCACCAGTGGTTATATTATTTTCTTCAAGCTTCATGATATTATATGTAGATTATTGATCAACTTTAATGAAAAAACAATAACCAAAAGTAGATTTTGTTACTTTTAAGCGTAGTAAAATAAAGATCAATTGGGTGTAAATAAGCTTAAATCTCGCCTATAAATTTTGATTACCAAACAAAAAATAAAAAAATAAAAGATAGAAAATCTTTTAGATGTAAACTTGATCGTTTACATTCTTTCTGAGAATTCATTGAGAATCTATAAAAACAAAAAAAAAAAAAAAAAGTTAGAAAAAAAAAAAAAAAAAAAGAAAGCAGTCAATTGCCAAGTCTGAATTAAGGACTGTTGTTTAGTTATTCATTCAGATAACCGATATTAAACTTGCTGCATAGTAACCACCAAGAAAAAGCCGTTCCCGATGAAAGCTACCAATTAGGACGCCGATCCGATTATAATAGCTGTTATCCGGTGATTATACTACTACCAGAAAATGACAGAGGTGTGAGGTTTATTCATACGAGATAGTAAAACATTGCTTATTAATTTTTATTCAATTATGTGACTTTATAACATTTAATATATTCAACCAATAAATGTTGATAAATTATTGTTATTTACAAGTGCCGCTGAAAAGTCACAAAATAGTTTTGAAAAGTCCCACATAAAAGTTACATGTCAAATACTGTTTACCCTTAATCCGTACCCTTTCATAAATTTTGCAAGAATTCTGAAAATAAAATTAGCAGTAATTCTAGATCAAAAATACAGGTAATAAAGTGACATGTGAAAGCAAAAATAAAAAAAAAACACTATTCTAAACAAACTATTAAAAAAAGTAAATTGAAGGATGCGAGATTCGAACTCGCGCCTCTTTCGAGAACCGATAACCCAGTGTTTTTATCACTGAGAAGAACTAATGTTCTTGAGTCGGTCGCCTTAGACCGCTCGGCCAACCCTCCAACCCTGTTAGGTTGTGTGTGAGACTTTATATTGTCCATAGCTTATGATCATAAAACTTTTTTTTTTTTCGCCTTATTATACATCCGGAGTCTTGTTTTCATCATTTTAATGGTAATACCATTGGTTTTGTTTTCCTATGAGCAAGAACTGATGTCTTTTTTTAAGTTTTTTCCCTTATTTAGTGTACAAAATGTTGCTTTGATTTACGACTTTTTGTGATGGTAAAAAAAAAGAAGATTTAGACATATACATAATAGGAGCTATCATTAAAAACATTTATTGGTCTCTATGATTGATAGATATTTTTGATTTTAGTTTTCCATTTTCTTTACTTT
>JASTUB010000314.1:0-19795 GCA_031124825.1 Saccharomycopsis vini
TTTTTTTTTTTTTTTTTTTATAAAAAAAAAAAAAAAAAAAAAAAAAAAAAAAAAAAAAAAAAAAAAAAAAAAAAAAATCTATGAAACCCAAAAGTAAAATAATAAAAATAGAATAAAATAAAGTGTGTATCGAATAAAAATAAGAGGAAAAAAAAAAACCAATAGCTTTTTGAAAAACAAAATGTGTAAAAAATCATAAACAAAACTAACAAGTCATAAATGATAAAAAAGTATCTATACTTCTATCGTTCAAAACACCAGAGATTTTAAAATCCCATGGCAGATGCAATACCATAACCAACGGAAATGATAACCAAAAAGCAAATTCCTGACGCTGGAATACCTCTTTTCAAGAATGTACTATGCTGGACATAACGTTGTCCTTTTTCATCTAATAAACCAACGGCAGTGACATTTGGGAAACCTGAAGTTGGTAAACCCATTGCACCAGACGCAAGTAAGGTGGTAACAATAACCAAAAGACCAGCCTTTGGAGTTGGCAAAGATTCACCAACTTCTTTAACTAATGGAGCGATAATTAAAACGGCAACAGTATGAGAAACAAAAGTGGCGAAAACTAAAGTGATTATACCAAAAATAAGCATGACTGCATAAACTGGGAAATCTTCAATACGATCTTTTAATGACAAAGCAACAGTTTTCAATAAACCAGATGAAGTGATTGCTGCTCCCAAAGCTAAACCACCTTGAGCTAAAACAATAATATTCCAAGGATAATCATTTAAATCTTTAGTAGTTAAAAGACCAGGACCAAAGAAAAATACCATTGGAATACAAGAAATAATACCAGAAGCACCAAAGATATTTTCAGTTTTTGTCAAGACACACCATAAAATAATAGTAACAATACTAACAATTGAAATATACCATTGAGTAAAAGTGAATCTTTCTCTAACTGGTTTAACTGCTTTGATTCTTTGACCGTTGAAATCAAAGGTGAAAATCAACATCAACCAAATAAAAATCAATTCAAAGAAACAAACTGGAAGAGCAACAGCAAACCATTTTCCCCAACCAGGATTTGGGTTCATTAATTGAATAGCAATGACGTTTTGAGGAGAAGAAATTGGGGATGCCATACCACCAGCATTCGAAGCTAAAGCAATTCCTAAAATTAAAGCGGTAGCAATTGGATTTTCAGTTGGAATTGATCTTAAAATTGGTTGAATCAATGAAAAACACAAGACAGGAGCTGCAACATTAGAAATCCACATTGATAAAAACATTGAAAGACCCATTAAAGCCAATAAGACTCTTTTTGGATTAGTACCTGAAGCATAAAGAATCCAAGATGATAAAAATTTAGCAATTCTATATTTTGATAAAGCAGCAGCCAAAGTGAAACCACCGAGTAACATCATAATAACAGAACTAAACATTTTACTCAAGATATAAGTAGCGGCATCCTCACCAGCCATTTCTGATCCATCAGAATTTTTCAATACCTTAAAAACAACAACTAAAAATGGGATTAAAAGAGAAGTGACATACAAAGGAATTGTTTCAGTTGCCCATAAATAAGCAGCACAAGCCAACAAAGCCAAACATCTACCTTCGATACGATCATTTAAAGTTTTCACAAAAAGTAAAACAAAAGTTAAAATGATGCAAACATATAATGAAAGCATTTTTTTGCCAATAATTGATTTTGGAATTTTCAATTCAAATTTATTTGCAATTTGTAAATGCCAATATTTAGCTTTGTTAGCATGGTTTTGTTTTGTAACATGGAAATTATTATTTTCTAAATTTAACAAATCTTTCCAAACAACTGATCTTTCCATGACAATTTGTTCTCTCAAATAAATTTTCAAATCATTTCTAGCTTCTTCAATTGTTTGTTTTGATAAATGAGCATAACAAGCAATTAGATTATCAATTTTTTCATTAATTGTATCAAAAGTAGCAATTTGGAAAACTTGAGTTTCAGATTCCAAATACAAGATAAAATTTCCTCTAATTTCAAAATCCAAAGTTTTATCGAATTTTTTGGTAATTTTGGAGAAACCAACTTTATTTAATTCGACAAAAGATTTCAATTCAGATAAATTGATATAAAGATTTGTAATTTTCTTTTTGCAAGAAATTATTGATTTTTCTTTTGTAAAACTATCTTGATTAATGTCATCAATTAATGATGAATTTTGATAGAAAGAATTTTGAGTGATAATTGTTTGATTGGAAATGATTTTTTCCAATTTTTTATTTTTTGATTTATCAACGATATTATCATTAATGTTAATATTTTCAATTTCAGCTTCTTCATCACCATATTCACTAGTAGAGACTTCACCAGCTTTTTCATTTGATGAAATCAAAGATAATTGTTCACCTTTAATATTCAAGTTTAATTGTGATTCTAACTCATTTTCAAGTTGATCATAACTTTGACTAATTTCTTGGTTTTTTTCTAAAAAGAATTCTTCAATTCTTTGAGTTTGCTTAGTCAATTCTTTATTAAATAATTCAAGAGCTTCATCTTTAGTATATTTTTCGCTTTGAACTTTATTATCAAAAGTGTAAATTTTTTCTTTTAAACCTTCATAATCGAGATATTCATCTCTCCATTCCGGAACAATATTAAACTTCAAAGATTCAGCAAATTTCATTGTCAGAGATCAATCACACGAGCTAAAAAAAGAAAAAAAAGAAAAAAAAAATGTCTTGGAAAAAAGTTACTATGGGTAAGTATTCACACGATCAATTTTCCCAATAAGTAAAAGATGAGTTGAAAAAGAATTGTGATTGACTAAACTAATAAAAAATGAAAATAAAAAAAGGAATAACAGAAAATTGAACAATTTTGATAATTTTTTCAGTAGAATTCAATTTTGAATATTAAAAGAAAAATGAATTATTTATATATTATCAAAGGAAAAAGTTTTTTTTTTCCTTCTTTCTTTTTGAATTACAAAAGAAATAGAGACAAAGGACTCGGCGCTTCTTTTTCTATTTTTTTATTTTTTTTTTATTTTTTAAAAATTTGAAAATTTAAAAATTCAAAAAAAAAAAAAAAAAAAGAAATCACAACAATTTTTTTTTGTCACACGACAATAATTTTTAAGTTGTAGTAGCTTGTTTCCCAATTAGGAAGGCGATGACCTCCCACGTTTTGAGTCAATCTTTCCCAATTAAGATGGCTCTGGGGTAGACACACCCCATGTCACTACCCCTCTTCTCTTTTTCTTTTTTTTTCACTAGACACTCTATTACTACTACTACTACCCACTACAAAAGAGAAGCCCTGTAACTTTTTTCGGACTCTATTTTTATAAACTCCCAGTTTTTTTTGTTTTCTCACTTTTCCCGCTCGAGAAAATTATTTTTCCGTCGGCTTATCTTTTTTTTTTTTTTTTTTTTTTTTTCTTTTTGTCTTCTTTGTATTAATTTTTCTTCTTTGTATATTAAAACAATAGGAAAATAAAATAAAAAACTTTTATTAGAAAAAAAAAAAAATAAATAAAATAGACTTTTAGGGCTATAAAATAGAAATAATAATCCATCCTCAGAAACAAAAAAAACTAGGGCTTTTTTATAACAACAAAATATAATAAAAGAAAAAATATATATATATATACCCAAAAATACACCAGTCAAAGAAAAATAAATATAACCCCCAAACATTGATATAATATATATTAAACAAATTCAAAAGATTGAGATAATTGAGGATTTTGAATCAAACAAGGAATTTTCTCAAGAATTGTAGTATATTCATACATCATTTGTTCTGTAAATGGAAATATAGAAGGATCTTTATTATCATTATCATCATATTGAAAATTCTTGAATTTAATAACATCAATTTCATTAGTTTTTTTATTCAAAATCATTAATAATTTAATTTTAGATAAATTTTTTATAAATTCATCATGATTTAAATCATTATCAATAATTTTTGCCAATTTTTCAAAATTAAATTTATCATTTTTAGAGAAAAAAATTTGTTGATCAATTGATTCTTGTTTATTATTATTATTATTATAATTCAGTACTTTATCATTAATATCAATCAATGACCATTCCATTAAAATATAATTCTCTTGAATGAATTTTAAACAATTGTTACAACTTAAAACTTGTAAATATTCTTTATAACTAGTAATATTTTCGAATGGGGCTATATTTTTCCATTTACTCAATTTTCTAATAATATTTAAAAAATCTCCACTATCTTCATTCGAATTTTGGAAAAAATAATTGATCAAATCTTTATAATTATTGATTTGACAACATTTTTCATTAATCTTATTATTATTATTATTATTATTATTATTATTATTATTATTATTATTATTATTATTATTATTATTATCATTATTATTATAATTGATTTGAAATAATGGAACAGTTGTATATTTTTTTTTATTATCATTTTTCCAATTTGTAGTAGGAATTATTCCAATTTCTTCAAAATCAATTATTTTAATATAAAATTTTAATTCATCAAATTTGTAATTTAAGAATGAATCATCTTTATTATTATTATTAAAACAATCCATTTCTTCAATAAAATTAAAATTATTAAATAACCAAAATTTGTAAAATTGATAATTACATTTCATTTTCCCATAATTATTATTCAAATTCATTGAAAATTCAATTTTTAATTCATTATTGATAAAAGATTGTTTATCAATTGATCGATTTTCAAACAATATTGGACGGAAAAAATCATATAATATTTCAATTCCAATATCATTTTGTAATTTATAATTATCCATTTTAAAATTTATTATTTCTTGATTTGAAATTCCAAAATTAAATCTGGTTGTTGAAAATTTATAAATATCATCAATCATTTTTAAATGACTATTATTATCAAATTTATCTCCCATAATAATCCTTTGATTGAAAAATGAAATTAAATCATTAACAGTATTATCTTGTTTTCTTTTTGGACAATTTTTCAAATGAAAATCTTCAAATAAATTTAACCCATCATCATAAGACAATCGAAATATTTCTTCTTCTTTATTATCAATAAATTTTTGATTTAAAAATAATTTTCTTTTTTCTTTAACACGAATCACTTTCTTTTTAATACTTTCAATAAGTTGCATTTTTTCTTCTTCTTCTTGAGAATCTTGTTTTTCATATTGTTTTAATTTTTGATTTTTTCTCTTTTGTTCATCTCTATCATCATCATAATCATATTCCCCCCCATTCATCATATAAAACTTTCTCTTTTGTCTTCTCAATATAGGCCCAATTGGATCACCATCATATATCAAAGATGATGATGAAGGAATATAAAGGTTTTTTCCATAAATCGTTGAGTTCCGATTTCTCAAACAATTGATCTTCCTTGAATGGTTTACAACAAATTCCCGATCAAATTCCGTCGTATCATCATCATTTTTTAATTGTTCAATAGTCAATTTCATGTAATTCTTTTTGGCTGCATTTTTCAATTCTTCCCAAATATCAATTTTAAATGTAATTAATTCAAATGCTGTTTTTAAATGTAATAACAACATCATATTAATTTTAAGTTCCTTTAATTTGGATTTTTCAATTCGAAAAAACTCTTCAAGTTTTTCATTAGGACTATTATCTGTTCCATAACCATCATCTTTGTTATTATTGTTGTCATTAGTGATTTCATTTTTTTTCAATTGTCGTTGTAATACATTAATTTGCCGTTGAATATTCATTTCTAAATTCTTATAATTTTTCAATTTATCTCTAATTTGTACAGTATACATCGTTCTCATCAATTTCGGGCAGTTCTGTAATTCTTGATAATTGATATCAATGAAAAATGGTATAAAAACATCTATTTCAAATATTGGTTTATTTTTTAACAATTTTTTTGCATTATAACCTCTTTTATTAGAAAAAATATCATCATTATTATATTCATATATCAACTCCTCAATGTTATTATTTTCATCATCACTTTCTTCGTCATTATTGTATATTCTATCATCATTATTGTTGTTATTTTCCAGGACTGCTTGGATTCTTGACATTTTGAAGTTTATTTTACCAGCACCATATATAGGAACAAATTTAAGGTCATTTTGTCCCCCAAAAGTGATTTATCTCTTTAGAAGATTATATAATATGTGTAAAGTGGTGCGTTTAAACAATATTAAGAAAAAGAAAAAAAAAAAAAAAAAATTAGATTTAAAAAGGGGGGGGGGGGGAAAAAAAAAAGATTTGAATTGAGTAACAAACATGAATTCACTATAATAAAAATACCAACATAAATAATATTCTTCAGTGCACTTAAATCTTGTTATCAATAAATCATCGATAAAAAAAAAAAAAAAAAAAAATGCCCGCTTCATCAAAATTTGTCGGTGAAGGAGAATTAACTGAATCTCAAATCTCTCAATTAAAAGAAAAAGAACATCAACTGAATCAAAAGTTTAAATTAGAACAATCAGAAAAATTTAAAAAATCTTTATATGATCAATTAAAAGAAAATAAATTCAAAATTGATAAAGAAAGAGAAATCGAATATCGTAAAAAATATAATGCCCATCATTTGGATAAAAGAGCCCAAAATTTTTATCAAGATTTGAAATTTAAAGAAATCGCAAAAGAAAATCAATTAAAAGATGAATTAAATCAACAAATGCAAGAATTTTATGACCATAATAAGGAAGAACAAAAGGATAAGAAAAAAAAAATGGTAGTGGTTAATACAGGCGGAGTTAAAGTTAATAAGTCTACAACTATTTTAAAGAAAAAAAATAATAAAAAGAAAAAAATTGTAATTTAATGTATCATCTAGTATATTGTTGATGAATGTTGAGAGCGAAATCGTGAGTAAATGAAAAAAAAATTTTTTAAAAAAACAACCAAAAAAACAAAAAAAAAAAACAACCATGAAATGTCATAATAATGACCGAAAATTATCTTCAACTTCCCAAGTCATGCAAAATTGTTAAAATGAAAATCCTTCAATGAAAACCTCTTTTTTGATAAATGCTCATTTTCTTCATAATATTGCTCTTCATACTCTTCAATCTCTTTAAGCCCAGTTTGGAGATCAACTTTATTTTTATCAATAACTTTACATCTTGTCCAAATTTTTGCCACAATATAAATCAAAATATCAATTGGAATCAAAATATAATTGAAGATAAAAGTTTTGATACTCCACTGCCCTTTAATAAATACTCCATACCCACTTAAAAGTCCCATTATTAATGCACATGCTCCTCCAAAAATTGCCAGCCAAGGTTGGTAATTACCAACATATGGAAATGAATTTCGATCAATATTTTGAGCTTTAACAGCTCTAAAAAAAAAACAAAATGTCAAACAACAAATAAAATAATTTGCAAGTTGAGATATTGTCACCAAACTAACAAAATAATCTAAAACTTGAGCCGAATTTTCTCCCATTTGTAAAAATGATAGAAAGGACCAACATAAAGAAACAAGAACACAATACATTGGAACCCCAGAATTAGTACAATATTCAAATATTTTAGGAGCATACCCTTGTTTTGCTAATCCATATAATGTTCTTGATGAAGTATAAGTATAAGTGTTACCAGAACTAAATGCAGCCAAAACTAATACCCCATTGATAATATCTGGTAATACCTTAATTTTTAAATTCACCATTGCAATCACAAATGGCGATGCTGCTGCCCCTGGTGATCCGTTTTTTAAAGCATCAACTAAAGTCGGATCATTAGCAGCACAAACAATCCCCATACAAAGACATAGTCCTAAAAACAAAAAACTAAGCCTAAAAAACATGGTTTTAAAAGCAATAGGTAATGTTTTACGGGGATTAATTGTCTCAGCAGCAGTCATAGCAACATATTCTGGTCCTGCAATGGTAAAACAAGCACTACATATAGCGGCAAATACCCCCAATGTACGACCCCAATCTCCTTGATCAATATATTGATTCATTAATGGGGATTTATAATATCTAAACCCATAAGTGTCATGTAAAGGATTACCACCAACCATTGTAATAAATGTGAAGAACATGATTCCAATAGCTAGCATGATTTTCCCTATACTAAGCCAAAACTCCACTTCTCCATAAATTTCAACCGCAATAACATTAATTATAAAATATAAAAAAATTTGAATAACTAAAGGAATTGCTGGTGAATAATCATTTCTCCAATAATGAATCACAGTATTTGCACCAACAACCTCATATGGAATCATTACTGCTTGAAGAATCCAAAAATTGAATCCTGCGGTAATTTCCAATGCTTGATCAACACATCTTCCAGCCATTGTAACAAAAGGAGAAGCTATTGGTAAATAACAAACCATTTCACCAATTGCAGAGGTAAAACAAAGCATAGGAATACACCAAATTGCAAACCCCAACAATAATGATAAGGCTCCAGCTTGATTCAAAGCTGATCCCATGGATACAAAAACTGCAGTACCAATGACTCCTGAAAATGAAATCAAATAAATCATTCTTTTGGAAAGTTTCCGTTGAGTTGAATGATAAATCACACTTTCATCTGATGAAATATATGATGATATCTCATTGATTTGTGAATTGGTGGTAGCATTATTTGTTTTTGTTTTTGTTTTTTTGTTTGGAGTTGTTGATGACCCCAATTCATCTGATGTTTGGGTATGAATTTTAGAATTTCTAGTTACTTTTGGTGGTAGAGGCACAAATGTGTCATAAAGAAACTTGCGCATGGGGAGATAATTTTATGAATTGATAATCTTGTTATGAACAAGGCTTTATAAAATGATGATCTTATTATAAGCAAAGATGACGAATGTTACTGATGATTTAAGATGATGATAATAACATATCTTATATATATTATAAGTTGAAAAAATAAAAAAAAAAAAAAAAAAAAGAAGATGGTTGTTTCCTTCCTAGCGCTGCTTCCTCCCTCCCCCCGCTTTTTTTTTATCTTTTTTTGGATTATTTGCTGATCTCATCGCTCACTTCACCCCCTTTTTTTTTCCTTTGGATCTTTTTTTCATTAATGACTTTTATTAATAAATTAAAATAATCCAATAATTGTAGTTGAAATTTCATGAGACAATTTGAGACATGGAATATAGAACTGTTCTTCAAAACATTCTTTATCAAGATTTGTAATCTAATAAATCATTTTTGACACACTGTGTCTATTACTACAGTCAATCAAAAACAAGGATCAATGGGGCATTTAGTAGCTTTATCATCATTAATTTTTCCATAATACTAAAGCAATCTACACTAGAATAATCTTTTCTTGTTTTTTTTTTCTTCTTCTTCTTCATGTATTACTTCATCGAATATCAACACTACAACTGAAATACAACATACATATAGATGTAATCATTCACTACTCAAAAGTTTTTGTAAATTTTATTCTAAATTTATTCTTGTTTTGAAGAGAAGCTTTTGGGGATATACAAACTAAAGCAGTGGAGAATGTGAAAAACAACAACAAAAAAACAAAAAAACAAAAACTTAAATGTATTTCAAGCTACTAAAGATGAGTGCTCTATATATGACTCCAATGCCAGACCTCACTTCATTCATTTTATTCTCATATTATACACAATGCATAGTTAGCCCAAAGCAAACTGAACCCACGTCCATTTATATCAAACAAGACTGGGGTTAGTACATTGATTACTAATTTTAAAGGATAGAAACGTTCAGCAAAATCCAGTTACCAAGGGAGATAGTGAATGAAACTGATTAGACTGTAAATTACAAGCAAGCGAAATTGTGAAAATATGTAAAAGAATAAATAATGGTGATTAGAGAATGTTAAAATTTGTTTTAGTTGCACAATTTTAGGAACTGACAGGAACCAAACTATTGGCACGTCCACCAACGCGCCGTAACCTTTTTTTTTCCGTATTTTTTTTTTTTTTTTTTATTTTTTATTTTTTTTTTTCTTGTTTACTATTTTTCGATTACAATATTATTGTCAATCACAATCAAGGACTTAGGCAGTATAATTCACTTCTCTTTTATTCACTTCTATTTTGTTTTTATTTATTTTTTTTCCTATTCTTTTTTCTTATTTCATTTCTAATTAATTTTTTTTTTTTTTTAATCTTTCTTTCATATCAAATACCCTTTTTTTTTTTTTTTTTTTTTTTTTTTTCTTGTCATTTAGAAATGCCATTGAACGCGTTAAGGTCCCCTTTGAAATCAATTAACAACAATGCCAATGTTGTATCACCTTCTAAAAACAGATTTATCGCTGATGAAACCCCAGATTTACCACCCCCAAGCAAATTAGGTCAGCCATCTTTTAATACAAGTCCCAAGCTACAACCAATTTCTTTAACAACCTCATCATCATCTCGACTCAAGCTTTCAAGTCCAGTACGGGGGCCATCATTACATCATTTTGATGAACCTAAAGAACCAATATCAAATGAAACTCCTAAAAGTAGATTGGTTATTGACAAATTAGTTTTAACAAATTTTAAATCATATGTGGGTGTTCAAGTGGTTGGTCCTTTCCACTCTTCTTTTTCTGCCGTGGTTGGTCCTAATGGTTCTGGTAAATCAAACGTTATTGATTCAATGTTATTTGTATTTGGTTTTAGGGCTAGTAAAATGCGTCAAGCTAAATTATCTGAATTGATTCATAACTCTGACAAACATCAAAACTTGTCATTCTGTTCTGTGGATATTCACTTTAAACAAGTGATTGATAAAATTGATTTCGATGATACTACAAATGAAAGTCCGGTCGAAGAAGTTCCTGGAGAAGATTTGATTGTTACTCGTAAAGCCTATAGAAATAACTCATCGGAGTATTTTATTAATAATAAAAAAAGTAATTATACCGAAGTAACAACGTTATTAAAAAATCAAGGCATTGATTTGGATCACAAAAGATTCTTGATTTTACAAGGGGAAGTCGAATCAATTGCTCAAATGAAACCAAAGGCAGAAAAAGAAAATGATGATGGGCTTTTAGAATATTTGGAAGATATTATAGGAACGGCTCAATATAAATCGAAAATTGAAAAATCATTGGATCAAGTCACTAATTTAAATGATGTTTGCATGGAAAAAGAGAATCGGTTTGAAATTGTGGAAAAAGAAAAAGATAGTCTTGAAGCTGACAAAGATAAAGCATTGAATTTTTTAAAAGTTGAAAGAGAATTGATTTTGCAAAAAAATATTGCTTATCAAGCTGAATTTTTTGCCACAAATGAAAAATCAAAAGATACTTTGAATAAATTTAATCAATTGAATGAAAAATTACAAAACGAACGAAAAGCAAATGTTGAATTAATCAAAGAAATCAAAATTATGGAGAAAAAAAATTTAGAATTTAATTCGCAAATTAAAGAGATTAATGTTGAAATTAACGATTTTCAAAAAAAACAACGGTCAATTGATAAAGAAAATGTGAAATTTGATGAACAAAAGAAAAATTTGACAAACAAAATTAAAAAATCAGAGAAATTGATTTCGACAACAAAGACAGCTTTGCAAACTAATTTAAATAAAATTCAATCTTTAGAAAAAGAAAAAACCGATTATGAAAATGAATTACTAGATTTACAAAAACAATTAGAAATTGAAAATTCAGAATTAGAAAAAATTAGAATGGAACTTTCATCAAAAACAAAACCAATCACCGATGAAATTTCCAAAATTCAAAAAGAATTACAACCTTGGAATGAAAAATTAACTGCTAAAGAATCTCAAGTAAAAGTTGCCGAATCAAATGTTGATCTTATTAAAAGTGAATTTGCCAACCTTGATAAAGAAATTGATTCTAAAACAGATCGAATGGAACAAATTGTTGACCAAGGAAATAAATTACAACAAAAAATGCAATCCTTGAAAAAAGAAAAGACAAAAATTCATCGTCAAATTGAAGTTGGTGGAGATAAAATCAAAGCTGCCGAGATTAAATTACTAGAAATGAAAGAAAATTTGAATAATACTCGTCATAAGGTTAGTGATGCCAAAAATTCTTTATCACAATTTCAAAACAAATCAAAAGTTTTATCGGGTTTATTAAGATTACAAAAAGCAGGAAGAATTTCGGGATTCCATGGTCGTCTTGGTGATTTGGGTGTGATTGATGACAAGTATGATGTTGCAGTATCCACTGCTTGTGGTCAGTTGGATGACATGGTTGTAGATACTGTTGAAATAGGTCAACAATGTATTGAATTCTTAAGAACTCAAAACTTGGGTTATGCTAGATTTATTTGTTTGAACAAATTGAAGGATTTCAACATGAACCCATTGGACAATTCTCCAATGAATTGTCCCCGTTTATTTGATTTAATTTCTCCAAAGCATGACAAATTTTTACCAGCATTTTATAGTGTCTTGCGAGACACTTTAGTAGCCAATGATTTGAAACTTGCCAACAAAGCTGCTTATGGATCTAATAAAAGATATAGAGTGGTTACTTTAGATGGGAAATTGATTGATACTTCAGGTACTTTATCTGGTGGTGGTAATTATGTTCATAGAGGCGGGATGAGAACAAAATCTAATTCTAAAGGTAACAATAATGATGAATTATATACTGAAGAAGATGTTGCTCAATTAGAAAATGAATTAGCAAGTAAAGAAACACATTTTCAAATTGCTCAAGATACATTGAGACAAATGGAAGATAGTTTAAAAGGATTACACGATAGAGATCCAGAAGTCGATACCGAAATATCTAAAATTGAACTAGAAATGAATCTGTTAACCTCAGAATTGACTTCTTTAACAAAAACTGTCGAAGATTTGAATTTGAACAAAGAAAAACGTAGTGATCAGATAACTAAAGATTTACAAGAAGCAGAAAAACTGGTAATTCAAAGAAAACAGGAATTGAATGAATTGAAAGATGGAGCTTCATCTCTTGAAAATCAATTGAAATCTTTGGAAAAAAAAATCATGGATATTGGTGGAGTTAAATTAAAAATGCAAAAATCCAAAGTTGATGGAATTGATCAAAAGATTGAAATCATAAATGAAAAATCATCAAATTCTTTACATGCATTTAAAAAAACCCAAAATGAAATTAAAAGAAGTGAAAAAACTATTAAAACAAATGAAGTTGAAGTTGAACATGTTCAAAAAGAGTTGGAAAAACTTGAATTTGAATATTCAAATAAGAATTTAAATACTAAAGAAATTGAATCAAAAATTAATGAATTAGAATTAAAAAAAGATCAAATTTCCAATGAAGCTGAAGAAATTAAAGACAATTTATCAAATAAACAAGCCGAAGTTAATAAATTGAAATCAACAGAGATTGAATTGGAAAATTCTATTGAAAAACTTGAATCAACAGTCCGATATCATAAAAAAGTGCTCAAGAATCTTAAGGACGATATTGATAATTTGGAATTACGTGATGTTAGTCATTTAATTGGCTGGTTAGATTTGGGTGAACCAGTGAAGAAAATAAGCAAAGAAAAAATTAATAAACGTAAAAGAAAGAGAAAATCTGTGAGAGTAGAAGAAGACAAAGAGGGTCAAGATAATGAGGATGAATCAATGAGTATTGATGAAGATAAGGAAGATGACGATGATGAAGATGAGAATGAGGAAGAGGATATGGACAGTGAAAAAGACATGGGCAAGGAAAACAAAGGCGAGGAAGATAAAGATGGAGAAGACAATAATAATGAAGAAGAAGAAGAAGAAGAAGAAAAAGGTGAAGGCGACAATAATAAAGAAGAAGATGAAGAATATAACTCAAGTGAATTGGAAGAACTCAAGAATTTGTTCAAAGATACTGATTTACCTAAATTATCGGAAGAAGAAATTAAAGACATTAATCTTGAAGAAATAAGTGAGAATATTGAGCGTCTTGATACAGAATTAGAAAATATTCGAGTGGATGTTGATATTTTGGAAGAATATGGTCGTCGAGCTTCTGAATATCATAAAAGGAAAGTAGATTTGAATGATGCAGTTTCTGAAAGAGATAAGTTGAGAGATTATGTAGAAGAATTGAAAAAGAGAAGATTGAATGAATTTATGAAAGGATTTTCTACAATTTCTTCAACTTTAAAAGAAATGTATCAAATGATTACTATGGGTGGTAATGCAGAATTAGAATTGGTTGATAGTTTGGACCCATTTGCTGAAGGAATTTTATTTAGTGTGATGCCACCTAAAAAATCATGGAAAAACATTTCAAATTTATCGGGTGGTGAAAAGACTCTTAGCTCGTTAGCTTTAGTATTTGCTTTACACAAATACAAACCTACACCATTATATGTTATGGATGAAATTGATGCGGCGCTAGATTTCAGAAATGTTTCAATAGTTGCCAATTATATCAAAGAGCGAACCAAAAATGCACAATTCATTGTTATTTCATTAAGAAATAACATGTTTGAGTTATGTCAACGGTTGGTAGGAATCTATAAAGTGGAAAACATGACAAAAAGTGTTACTTTAAAAAACAAAGATTTTTTAGGTAACAATAATGGAGCAGGCAACAACAACAACAACAACAATAATAATATAGGAAGCGTTAGCGGTGGTAGTCAACAGAGACATTTCCAAGACAGTCAAAGACTAATCAGCTCAAGAGCTACTCAACTTTCATCACAATTGAGCCTGGTGCAACATCATCGTCGATCATCATCTTTAGCAAGTAATAACAATAATGCTAACTCAAATGTTCCTTCGACACCTTCTTGATTCATGTATAACTTAGTTAAATTTTGTTTTTGATTTGTTTTTTTGCTTTTACCATTGCTTATTATTATTTATTTATTTTAGCTAGGAGAATCATGTAGTTTTTATCAACATAATATTCAAATTTGTGTATTATACAAAATATAACATATAACATCTTAATACAAAAATGCTGCCGATATAGAATATTATTAGAGTGCATTTAGCAATTAATATTCATTTTGAAAAAAAAAAAAAAAAAAAAAAAAAAAATTTTATATTTATCTCATATAATTTAATTTCAAGTCTTCGCTTCTGCCAAAAAGAGAAAGAATACAGTCTTTATTTTATAAATTTTATTGTTAGACTTTTTATTTTTTGTTGTTATTAAATTTGAAAAATGGCAAAACAAGTGAAATCCAATAATCGTCCTAATAGACGTAGTAGAAAGAAGAGAAGAACTGAAGATTTTTCATCTTCAAGTGAAAGTGAGAGGGATAGCAGCGATGATGGTAGTAGTGATGATGATAACGATATTGAAATGAAAGATAGCAACGCTAGTAATAAAAATGAATCAAAAATAACGGAAATTGTAAATACAACCCCAAAACAAAAAACAACGGCAGCTAAGCAAACAAAACCAATTAACAAAACAACACCGAAAACCAGTGTGACTTTGAATAATGTCATTGAAGATGATGCTGATGATCAAGAAGGAGAAGAAGGAATGAATTTTAAATCGATGGATAAATTGAGTAATGAAATTAGACGTAAACTTTTGGAAATAAATTCAAGATCGAATAAAAATACTAATGTGAATAAAATCCTGTTGGAATCTATTGAAGAAAGTGAACAATTTTTGAAGAAATTTATCAAGGAAAATCTTTTGAAAAATAACGACAAAAATATAATAGGTAACCCTAAACCATCTAATGTTTACGACAATATCGCTGCTCAAAATGAAAAAAAATCAATAGTGCTGGGCCTGGTTTTATCTGGCGGCAAGAAGACGGAGGGTGAGAAAAAAGATAATGAAAAATTGTTGGATAGTTATTTGAGTCTTATGATGAATCAATACGAAGCTGATTTGGATGATTTAAGAAAAGCGAAAGATTTGAGTCAATTTTCTTTGCCTGTATTGGCCACTTTGCTTAGAGAAGGAGGAAATGTTTTTGATTACGAGAGTTTGAATACCATGGTTAATTATTAAGGAAATCTTCAATGGAGAATTACAACGGAGAGAAAGAAAAAATATGCTACGGCTAGAGTGAAAATAGAAAAATATAGTCAAAATTATATTATTTAACCTCCATTCAATGCTCTTAATTATAATAATCAAGAAGAGACAATTGTTATTATTCTTGTTCATTTCTTTAGTTTTTTAACGTTTTTCAACGAGAACAGATCAATAAAAGGGTTATAATAGTGGTCAAAGCTTATCGAAAGAAATACATAATGTTATTTTCATTGTTTATCAGCGAGTATTGAAAACCTTGTATAAAGACTTTTTTTTTCTTTTTTTCTACAACGAGGCTTGTAACTTAAGTATAAACTTTATAAATATATATAAGACAAAAGCCAATTAAAACTAAAAATAAAATTAACAATTAATTCGGATGAATTCATAGAAGACCCAATTTTTTTTTAAAAAAATAAAAAAAAAAAAAAAAAGGCAAAAAAAAAAAAAACGCATAAAAAAAATAGGAATTTTTTTTTGCCTTTTTTTTTGCCTTTTTTTTTTTTACTTTACCCTTGAATCTTTGTTTTTCTGTTTTTTTTTTTTTTTTTTGTTGATGGCTGGAGTTGAAGAGAAGATAATTTTATACCAATAAAGCCAAGATAATACAAATAGTAATTAATTGATTGAAAGGGTTATGTATGATCCTCGTCATCAACAACAAGAAGAGGAATTTATCGGTAAAATAGGAACAATTGATATGAATTTTTTCAGCCCCGTTGATGATAATCATAATAATAATAATAATAATAACAATAATAGTAAAAATATTAATAACGACGCGGTTGAACAGCAAGAGAAAAATAAAGATTTGATGTTAGTGGAGAATAACAATGAAAATTATAATGAGAATAAAATTCAATTAAACGATAGTGATGAAAATTCTGAACGAGAAAGATTCAAAAGTGCCATGGCTTATTTTCTCAATGACAATCACCAAAAAAATACAAAAAAAGAATCAGTTTTAGATCATAAATCATCAAAACACGTTGAGACCAATCTGCAAAAAAAGATAGAAAAGAAAAGTAATTCCCTAAACGAAAAGAACAGCGCTGTTGAGATGAAGGAGTCAAAACCTGAGACTCAATCAATCAATTCGAATTCTCAAAAAAATGATGATGATAAGTCTACAGACAATGTAAATTCTTTGGAAAAGAAGGTTGAAAAGTCAGAAATAACAACTACAATAAATATCGGTGCTAGTAAAAAAATCATATTGATAACAAAGAAAAGTCCTAAACTGGACTCTAAAAAACAACAAACAAAAATAATACAGCCGATTCGAAGATCGAAAAGACTTAGTGAAAACCATGCTAGCTCGGTGAAAGCAAAAGAGCTTGAAAAGCAAAGTCGGATAGAAAAGTCCTTAGAGAATAATGGCACTGCATCTAATACTGATGTTAATGTTTCTACCGCCATTGCGGATAAGTCTGAAAATATTGATACTACAAGTGTTAGCAATGAAACACCAACCGAAGATACAGCTACAACATGGAAAGGAAAACAAAAGGTTGTAAGGACAAGAACAAAGAAAGTAACCACACCACCAAGTACAACAAGAAAAGCAACCACGCCGTTTACTACGAAAAAGAAGGCGACAACGCTGAAAACAATAACGGGGAAGAAAGTATCTTCACAGTCCAAATCGCCATTAATAAATGAAAGTCTCATAAGGAGCAAACTATTTAGTTCGAAAAGAAAAACTAGTCAACAGCAAGAAGAAGAAGAAGAAGAAAAGAACAAGAAAAAAATATTTTTGCAAGAATTTGAAAAAATTGATTCTAGTGTTGATTCACAAACAAAACCAATAGTAACAGGATATCCTTTAGAAGTGACGCCGCCATTGAAAGTTCAGCGTGAAGCTCTCTGGAAAAAATCAAGCAGCAATACTAATAATGGAATAATAGATGGAAAAGGAGGAAGAAGTCCAAGAAAGAGAACCTATGGCAGTGTAAGCTCAAGCAATAGAACATCAAAGGAAACCAGCCCTGATAATAAAGATAAATTAAAGGTGGGAGAACAACAAGAAATAAAAGAAGATGAAGAAGAGGTTTTGAAAATCAAACTTAAATTTGATGCGAATTTGAAAACTAAAGAAAGTGATGATTTGACAGAACAAAGTTATATACGAGATGCACAAAATGTGAAACCAACAAGTAAAAAAAATGCGTTGAAATATGAAGAAATGAATGGAAGCATATCGTTGAATGATGAAAAGAGAAAAAGAAAACCAGAAGAAGAAAATGAAGCAGATAAAATTGAAGATGAACAAAATAATGATGATAAAACTAGGAATGACAATAAAAAGAAAAGAAAAATCAAAAAAATCACCTTGAATGCGGTTCCAAAACTTACCAATGCGGCATTTGGATTTGGGGGTCCAATTGATTTATCGACAATTCCTAGAAATAGTGTTACTCAACCTATTGATAATAATGAAGAATTTTGTTCCGCTTGTGGAGAAGCGGGATCTTTTTTATGTTGTGAAGGATGTCCTAAATCATTTCATTTTTCATGTTTAAATCCTCCATTAAGTGAAGATGAATTACCGGATGATGATTGGTATTGTAACCAATGTGTATCACGAGGTCATAAGCAGTCTCAACATGGTCAACCCATGAGTAGAGAACCATCTTCTTTTAGGGGCATAGGAGATAATGAAGAAGCTGGGTTTGGAATATTTGGGAAGTTAATAATGAATTTACGTAAGACCAATCCTCATAAATTTGAATTACCAAAATCATTAAGAGAAAGATATGAAGGGGTTAGTACTGGGAAATTTGGGGAATATCAAGATAATGATACTAAAGTATTTAAAGTTCAAAAAGGGGTTTTACAACAAAGTGAGCCCACAAAAATTTTTAATAATAAAGGAGAGCCATATTTTTGTTACAAATGTGGAGGAACATGTATTGATAATACTGATCATGGGGTTAAAAAAGAATTAGCCAAATGTGAATACTGTCCATTAGTGTGGCATTTAGATTGTTTAGATCCTCCATTAGCATCTGCAAAGACCATTGGGACTAAATGGAAATGTCCTAATCATATTGAAGATCTTGAAGGACCACTGAACAAATCGAGAAGAAAAGTCAAAAATCCAAGTGTATCTATTGTTTCTGTGAGTCGAGGGTTTGTTAATCAAGGAGATGATATTGAGATTAAAAATGATGAGTCTACTGAGAGTTTCTTTAGAAAGAATTTAATTGAAATTAATGAAGAAAATGACAATAATGATAATGTATATATTGCTGAAGAATTCAAGACTCGAACACCTGAATTTTTCAACATTAAAGATGATAAAGATGGGTTAAGTGCGAGAATTCCAAAGAATAATATGAAATATTTCAATCCTGATAAAGGAGATATTGAAATTGTGTATAAAGTTGGAGAAAAAGGAATATTAAAAGATTTCATTGCCAAAGTGAAGGATACTAGACAAAAAGAAATTGAAAAGTATAATAATAAGACTCTTGAATGTTTGAAAGAGATTGTCAAGATGAAAGTTGGTAATAATAATAAAAATGAAGATAATAATGTGTTCGATAATAAAATTGAAGCTGTCAAGAATTTACTTGAATTTCAAACTCAAGTTAAGGATTATAATGATGAAAAAAGTGAAAGTCTTGGGAAATTCGTGAAAAATATTCTTGCAAATCATGAAAAAGAAGAAAAAACCAAGAAAATGATGATGACCATTGATAATGAAGAAGAAACTCAAGAAATTTGTGATTTGAAAAAATTAATGATGATGGTTGATAAATCGAAATTGAAAAATTTTCTTGAAGATGAGATCAATAAGAATTCCTAGGGTTTGTATTGTTGAAAAAAAAAAAAAAAAAAAAAAAAAAAAAAAAAAAAAAAAAAAAAATTTTATTTTTTTTTTTTTTTTTTTTTTTTTTTTTTTTTTTTTTGTTTTGGGGGGGGGGGGGGGGGGGGGGGGGGGGGGGGGGGGGGAA
>JASTUB010000315.1:0-19744 GCA_031124825.1 Saccharomycopsis vini
ATTTATTTATTTATTTATTTATTTATTTATTTATTTATTTATTTATTTATTTATTTATTTATTTATTTATTTATTTCATTTTGTATTTCAATTGTACTAAACTGTTTTATTTGCAAAAAAAAATAAAAAATAAATCTAAATGCTATTTTGGTGTATTTTTAACAAAGCGGAAGAAAGCAGTGCTGTACTTAAGATTCATTCTGAAAAAAAAAAAAAAAAAAAAAAAAAAAAAGTACCTATAATTTCCAATCTCTATATCCATTCTTTTCATAAACGACCCTATTTTCGATGGATCCAATCCCTTCTATTTTGCAAATCGCCAAATCGCCATTTTTTAACCATTTTGGATGTTTCATTCCAGCAGCAACACCGGATGGTGTCCCTGTCCAAATAATATCGCCAGCTTTCAAAGTTGTGCCTTGAGACAAGAAATGAACCAAGTCAGGGACATCAAAAATCATATCACTAGTGTTGGAATTTTGTCTAGTTTCTCCGTTAACTATGGAACTAATATTCAAACAATTTGGGTTTGGGATCAAGCTTGTAGAGACAATAGCTGGTCCAATTGGAGCCCATGTATCAAACATTTTACCAGTGGAGAATTGTGATCCGCCACGAACAGTTTGCCAAGTACGTTGAGAAACATCGTTACCAACAGTATAACCAAGAATATGATCAAAAACTTTATCCTTTGGAATATCTTTACCTGCTTTACCAATGACAATAACCAATTCACTTTCATAGTCAACTTGTGGAGAATCATCAGATGAGTCATCGGGATTTCCAACCACTTGAGCAAACCTTGGGATCACAATTGAGCCAGTTGGATTGTTGATAGCTCCATTTGGCTTATAAAAGATCACTGGGAATTTTGGATTTGAAACCCCCAATTCAGCTGCATGTTTACTATAGTTCATTCCAACAAGACGAATAGTTCCAATCTGTTCAGCAGAAATAGGACTCAAAAGTTTAACAATTGGTTTGATCTCATTGGTTATTGTGTAGTTTGAAAAAATATCACCAATGATAACGTGTGCTTCCTTAGCAAATCTCAAGTCGAATTTCTCCGCAAGAGTATTACGAGGGATGATAGCATCACCAAAATAAATTTGGTGATCTGTGCTAATAAATCTCACAAGTCTATTAAATAACATTATTTCTTGAGAATTGCTTTTTTTCTCTCGTTTTCATCTATATTATCCTTATAAGGTATATATATAAGATTCTTATCAATTATACTTGATAAGAATTATACTTGATAAGAGACTACAGCTGATCCAGCCGAATAGGGAAAAAAAAAAAAAAAAAAAAAGGAAAGTGCGAAAGGTACCGTCCCGGGAACCGGCGCTCCTATTACTGTTCTTTTAGGACGGGTACCCTTTTTGCTTTTGGGGAAGCTTGAGCCGCTTTGAAGTTTGAGTCTATCAATGATCACTTTTATATAGAATAGTTTTGTTGGAATTCTTCAATTTTGAAAAAAAAATAGAAGCAAAATATTGAAAAGGTAAACAAAAGATACTATTTCATAATGTCTTTATTCAGTGGTGCTCAATGTTCTACATCGAAAAATCCTTTGACCCAATTTTCAAATCAAGGGATTTCTACCGATCACTCACTTCATAAATCACAAGTTGGGGCAAACAATGTTACAAATTCAAATTCTATTGCACCCGAAAGAATGATGCAAGAGAACGATAGGCAGAAGATGAGTCAGTTTTTCAATCAAAAGACACGAAGCACGACCTTTAATATGCAACCTATGGACCAAGAACTTGTATCTATTCAACAATCCATTTCATCCAGATCATCAATAAATGTGAGTGCGCCACAATCAATGAGAACCAATGGCTGGTCACAAGAGTTTCAAGGCTCAATAACAAACTCTTCAAGCACAATACCACAAGGCCTAGCAGGCTCACAATCTTTTATGAACACAAATTCGAATACTTCAATTATGAACAATTATCAGCCCCGATTTATGAATAATTTAATGTTTGCAAATTCAGCGATGCGTGGAATACATGAACAGCCACAAGTACAACAACTTTCACATTCTCATCAATCTGACAGCCAGAAAATAAATTGGGATGATCATTTTAATGATATTGAAAAAGAAATTACAGATACCCTGAAAGGGAAGTCTAAAATCGAAGCTACAGTGACCGGTGAAGAAGCTGTACAAGAGGCGAAGGATGGACTCAAGCACAATTTCGACTTGGGTGAAGAAAATTTTCTGGCAAAGTTCGAAGAAATATGGAGCTCTATGAGTCCTGAAACTTTTAACTCTAACTTTATTGACGGTGACTTGTATAACAATCTTTCTTTGGATAACGAGAACGCATTCAATAGCTTTGATAGCTACAAGTTTGAAGATCGTGCTAAAAACGAATTTTTCGAGATGTCAAATCCATACGATATTGGATTGCAACTAATGGACAGTGGTGCCAAATTAAGTGAGGCAGCTTTAGCATTTGAAGCAGCAGTTCAACAAGATCCTAAGCATTTAGCCGCTTGGTTGAAATTAGGAGAGGTACAATCTGCTAATGAAAAAGAAAAGCCGGGAATTGTAGCTTATAATGAAGCTCTTAAACTTGATCCTAACAATTTAACAGCTCTTATGAATTCTGCTATAGGTTATATTAATGAAGGTTATAATAATTCAGTACTGAAAAACCTTCAAAAGTGGATTTTCACTAAATACCCAGGGGCAGTTGAAATTTATCAACGCATAAATCCCAAACCAGAAAACAGCATTGGTGGATTAGATTTCTACAGTAATGAGAAATTTAAGCCTTTGATAGACACTTTTCTAGAAGTAATTCGTACCATTCCTTCGGCACTTCAGGACCCAGATTTACAACTAGGATTAGGAGCTTTATTCTATGCTACTGGTGAATTTGACAGAACAATTGATTGTTTCAAGACTGCACTTCAGATTCAACCAAATAATGAGATATTATGGAATCGTCTTGGTGCAGCACTTGCAAATTCTAATCGCTCGGAGGAAGCTATTGATGCATATTTCAAAGCAATTCAACTTAAACCTTCTTTTGTTCGTGCTAGGTATAACTTGGGTGTATCTTGTATCAACATTGGCTGTTATAAAGAAGCTGCTGAACATTTACTTGCTGGTTTAAGTTTGCATAAAGATGGTGCTGGTCATGAGGATTTGAAAGATGGGGGAGGTGCAAGTAGTTCTTTGTTGGAAAGTTTAAGAAGAGCATTAATGTCTTTGGAGAGAAAAGATCTTGTAGAGAAAGTGGGCCCTGGTATGGATTTGAATGAGTTTAGAAATGAATTCAACTTTTAAATAGCGTATAATTAACTAATCACATATTTCTGTTACGACAATTCTTTTTCTTGTCTATAGAAAAGCAAAATATAAATGAAAAAAAAAAAAAAGTAAAAAAAGCTTCCTTTCTCTTACTTAATTTCAATACTCAATATCTTTTCTTCAGGTGAATCGTTCAAACTATGTATATTAGTTTTCATTATCCATATGAATGTGAATTCGAAATACGTGTTGATTTTTTAAAAAAAAAAACTAAAATGTTTATTGGCATTTATTTATTGTAAAGCATTTTTCTGTACAAATAAGATATAATATTTTGTGTCAGTACTAATGACACAAAAACCAATCGCGTCTTTCATAAATAAGCATGAGAGAGTAAGCATTAAATAAAGTAACTTTAAAGCTGTATACTACTTGTAGGAGTAAAACATAAAATAAAATAATAAAAATAGTGAAGAAGCTGTATAAATTAAAAACTAAAAACTAATATAATAATAAACAAACATGACACTCTCAGCAACTTTAAAAACGCTTCATTCGTTCCCACACAACCAATCTTTTGAAGCATACGCGCTTTATCATCAACTTGATCTTACTCAAATTACGCCTCAGATTTTAACTGCATCTGAACCTGTCACCTCCTTCCCTTATTCTTTGTATAAAAATTCGATTGTTGATTTGATTTCTTATCTTAATTCAAAACATAAAAATCACTGGATAATATTTAATTTGCAGCAGGAAAATTCGAATTATGATGATTGTCAAGTATTTGGTAATATTGTTCATTATCCTTTTCCTGATCACAATCCTCCACCATTTATGCTTTTGGTTAAGGTGGTTGATTCTTTGAAACGCTTTTTAGAAGAAAGCCCACAAAATGTAGGATTGGTACACTGTAAAGCTGGTAAAGGAAGAACTGGCACTATTGTATGTGGCTATCTAATGAATGTTCATCATTTAAGTTTTGAGCAAGCAAATGATTACTACAGTGACAAGAGGATGAGATTTCCCTCCATGCTCAAAGGTGTTAGCATCAGCAGTCAAAAAAGATATTTGGGGTATTATGAGTACTGGCTTAAAGGTAATCAAAGGCTACTTAATTGGAAAATAAAAATAGTTAGTATAAAGGTTTACAGTAAGAGATTTATGAGATCAAATGCGAAAGATTTCAATTTAAGAATCTATGATTATTCTGGGAATAACAGTAACTTCAGGATGTTGTGGGATTCAAAAAGCGAAGACACTGATACCGAGATAATAGAAGGAAACGTTGATCAAAATTTCACTAAAGTTCAAGAAAGTAAGGTAATAAAATGGAGGCTTAAAACACCAATAGTAGCAAGTGCGGATATAAAAATTGTTATTGGATATAACTCCTGGACAAATTGGTTTCTTGATAATTTTTGTTCATTTTGGTTTCACGCGTATTTCGAGTCCATAAATAGCGTTGACTACAAGCAAGGAGAAAACCGAAAATTTGCAATAAACTACAAAGATACTGACGGAGTTAGTAGGCTTGGAATCAAGCCAGGTATAAAGATATTTGAATTTATAGAAGTTGACTACCAAATTACTCCATAGTTTGGGCAAACTATATCAACTAATGAACATGATATTTTTGGAACAACCGTAGTTTATGATTAGTCAGCACGCAAATTGAACTAAAACAATCTATAATAGGCATCTCTTTCCATCACACACATATATTAAACGCTTCCAAAATAATCATGTTGGGAACACAAATTAGAAAAAAAATAATTTTTCTTTTTTTTTTTTTATTTCGGCAATTCGTATGTTGTTAAATCTTTTTTACAGATTAGATAATTTTGCGTTTTTCAGTAGAAGAGTAACAAAACATGCCTAGCTTTAAAAGCTCAAAATACACAAAGTATAACCACTTTGAGATCAAAGAACTTAGTCCAGGAGTTATCAACGTCGCTATCAACCGTCCAAAATTAGCAAATACCTTCGATTTGACAACATGGATACAATATAGAGACTTATTAATAGAGCTTGATAAAAGTGAGCGAGACCTCAAGGTGATAATTCTTACAGGAAATGGAAAGAATTTTTGCGCTGGTTTGAATTTGAAGTTTTCACAACATTACAACAACGAAATCGAGCAAAAGACTAAGGGTGATAAGTTAAAGAGAAAAGAAATTTTGAGCAAGTACTTAAAGCAATTCCAAGATTGTGTTTCAACTCCTATAAATATTCATGTACCAATAATTGCGGTTGTACATGGTTACGCCATCGGGTTAGCATTTGACATTTTGGGGCCAACATTAATTCAATATGTAGTGAAAGGTGCAAAGTTTTCTATACCAGAAATAAAAATAGGGTTTGCAGCTGATATTGGTGCCATACAGAGATACTACGGGAAAGCTCAAAATAAGTCTATATTCAATGAGATTGTGTTGAGTGGTGATTTATTTGACGTGGACAAAGCTCAGCAGATGGGGATGTTTTCTAAAGTGTTTAATACAAAGGAAGAAGCATTGGCACGGGCTACTAAGTTGGCCAAAAAAATAGCTTCCTATACAAAAGAATCAATTTATGGAACCACCAAAAGTCTTATTTTGCAAAGTGAGGAATCTAGTGTCCCAGGAGGAATGGAATGGATTAGGAAATACAATTCAGTTCATCTACCTTCAACATTTGCAAAGCCGAAACTATAATTGTAAACCTTGAATAATATTTTCCAGAGGGATTGGTTCCCTTTTAATTTCTCTACTATATGATTGTATATAATATATATATATATATATATATATATATATATACGTTTACTGAGTTTTTAATCGGACACAAGAAATTTTACGTGCAAGTGGCTTGCTCGATTCAACAAATTTCGGTAGACTAGATTTTAGTAGCTTCTATACACGTATACATTTATCCAAAAAAAAAAAAAAAAAAAAAAAAAAAGCACTTGAATAAATATCGAACAAAAGATTTGAGGTTCACAGATTGTACTAATAATGATATGGCAATAAAACGTTGCAAAAACGGAAAGCTAAAATAATGTCTGAAAATGATTGAGAATAAAAAAAACTGCCAATGACAGAAGAACATATGAGCAAAGAAAGTATTGAGACGAATTTATGTTTAGAAGAATATTAATAATTTGAAAAAGAAAAAATAATAATCAACAAACAATCAAGGGTCTTTTATTGAAACTGAAAATATCCTTTTAAAGTTCAATATGTAAGCTCACAGTTTGACCAGTGTAGCTTGAAAAGGCCCAATAAAAGCCAGCAAATGCAATTAAACCGAGAGCCATCACAGTTGCATTGATTTTTTCTTGTTCAACTTTCATAATTTTCTTCATTTCATTTTCTGTGGCACTTCTTTCCATTATATTCTTTATTAAGTTGTTTGACGGAAGTGAGGTGATTTCTTTAGGCAAATGATCAAAAGGATACATGCTTTCAATAAATTGTTCTATTTGACCACATTTAATACCAATTTTCAAGTAGTTTTTACTTGATGGATGTGATTTATGGTGAATAGATCTCACATAATGTCTAAAAATGTGAGCGACTCCTTCAAGAGTTCTGGATTTTAAAATAAGTTTTAAGGTAGTACCTTTTCTAATTTTCACGTTTGTTTCAAACACCTTTGGGTTTTGGTAAACTAAATCAAGGGTAGCTATAGCCATAACTTGAGGAATGGCACAGAAGTTGAAAGATGATTGATCTCTAATTAATGATAAATATGTTAACACATCGAGAACATGTCCCAATGCATTAAGAACCAAATCAGAAGTACAATCTAATCCATCCTGAAGATTTTCAGGCATGGAAAAATCAACCAAACTAGTTGCATATTTGCTCCAGATTTCTTTCGGCCAAAATGATCTTTTGTCTTCTAAATCTTCTCTGTAATCTCTTATGATATTAGTTTTTTGCAAAAATAATCCCATTGATATGGCCAATTCCATGTCCTTGTTTAGTGACTCATCTGTAAATTTTGCCAATACAAGCAAATTAGTTAAACCTTCTCCGACTAAACCTGCAACATAATAACAATACAAATCATAGTCCTTAATGCTTTCAACACCATTTAAGTTGAAGTTTTCACTAAGGATGTAATCAGCCATACCGTTACCCATCTTCTTGGTAATATCTTGAAGAACATCTTGATATTCTTTTTTTAACGCACCAAATTCTTTCAAAATTGAATCGAATCTAACCAAAACTATACGATCTTTTTCATTTGGACCGTTTCCATCGAATGACCAAGTTTCTAAATTCAATTTTTCATGAAAGGTTCTCAATAATGGGATTTTGATTTTGGAATCAATGGTCATGTCATCCTCCACTGTATCAAGAGCTCTTAAAATCAAATAGAAAAGCATCACAGCATTTCTTAGTTCTGGATGTAATTCCAAAATGACTGCATAAAAAGAACGAGAAGTTTTCGCTAATAAGCTATAACATTCTTTCAATGATTCAGATTCTGTTGTGATATCTCTAGGATGCAATTTCTTTTTGAAGCAAAAAAATGTGATTGCAGCAGTAAATTCACTTGGGTGGAGTAACAACTCCAACAATTTGCTCAATTTGGCCATGTCAAATGTTGATCTTTGAAAGGTTCAGGGATGAAGCTAGGAAGATATGTATACTGCAATTTAATTGTAGACAATTCAACTGCAGACAAGTAATGGATAACAACAAAAAAAATAAAAGTAGAATAAAAATCTGGCATGCCGAGAAGCAAAAAAAAAAAAAAAAAAAAAAAAAAAATAAACGATCGTATATTTTTCGACATCCGGACATTTTGAACCATGATATACGTATAAGTAAATGTCTCTATCATGAAAAGAGTATTATCTATTCCAATACTACTTTATTTTTTATCTAGTTCTTAATTTTTTATAAACACAAGGAGAAAAAATTAATTGAATAATTGTTTAATATAAAGCACACCCCAAAATTAAAAAGAAAAAAGAAAAAAAATAATTCAATATAATCGCTTAATGTAGCCATGAGCCAGATATCCGCTCTGAAACAGACTATGACCAGCTTTGTTAGAAAATCTATCTATAAGTAAATAAAATATTCAGTTCAGAACCAAAATATAATAGAAATACATTTATAAAATAGTATTTTCAAAAAGAAACTGTCTCCAAAAAAAACAAAAAAACAAAAAAAAAAAAAACAATAGAATATGAAAAAGAAGCAGCAAAATACCATCAATATAATTTAGTAAATTTGGTACTACCTTCCTCACAAGGCGGGACTTGCAACCAATTTAACTCATCATACTTAGCTTCTCCCTCTATCACATGAAATACATAAGCGAATCTTGATTTGCTTGATCTATTAGGATTGGATTTATGAAGAACAGAATGATGAATCAAAACCAAAGAGCCAGCTTTACATTCAACATATTTATAGTCTTCGTGTTTGTCTTCCATGATACTTCCGATATGATTTTGAGGCACAACATCTATGAACCCACATCCACCACGTCCTTTATCAATTTTTACGAAACGCTTTGTGACTGGAACATTCATATGAGATCCTGGGTTGTAACTCAAACAGCCATTTTCAAGGGTACAATCTTCCAAAGCAAACCAAAATCCGCACAAATTTAGCGGTTCAGTATAAAGAAATTGTGAGTCAGTATGAGAAGGTACAACACCTCCGATAGTATCATGCTTGCAAATCAACATGCTTTGAAGTATTCTAGGGTCAATGAAACGTAAACTACGAGATACCGCTTTCACTTTTTCGCTCATACTAATTTTTTGAAAAGCTTCATCTTCACAGTGTAATGCATGCCCGATTTTGTTGATAGACTTCTCCTTAGGACGAAGAAGCTTTCCATTAGCGTCAAAAGCATCATTTTCAAAAAAAAACGAAACTTTATCAGAAGAGTTGAGAAAATAATCATTGCCAACGTGATTGTCTGTATCAGTTGTGAACCTTGTAATAGGAACAGACGACATGTCGAATTCCGAAAGTAGCTTGTGGCTACGCTCAAGTAAGAGAGTTATCTCTTCAGGAGACAAGAAGTTAGGCAAACAAAGACATCCTTGCTTTTCGAATTCTTGGATTTGCTCAGTTGTGAGACCGTTTAAGTATTTAACTGTATCAATATTCGGTTCTTCAATCATCATGAATGAAATTAATGTTATGGGTGTATGATTGTATAGAGCTTATCTACTGAAGTAATTATCTAGCACTATCGAAATAGTTGCCACAGGTTTGGAGCCCTTTTTGAGTCACTTGGTATCGTTACTAATATATGACTAATGTTATTATCCTCAATTTTCTCTATTCCTGGTCCACGGTAGATTTCTGACAAATTCCGTTGATTAGATATCGATTCTGATTTTTCTAATCCAAATTCTGAAGATCCACTAATGGTCACCTAATTCGTGACCTGTTTAACCCACCTTGTTTACATTAAGCAAGAGGTAGAACAGTAAATAACAGGATGGGTGATCCTTTTAATCCCACAGAAAACTAGCTATCGGTTGTGCGAGGCGTAGAGCTAATTGAGTCGGACATTTTCCCTTACTATAAATAAATGCCAAGGGCTATATGCCAAAGTGAAATCAAAAATGTAAAATCAAAAATGTAAAATCAAAAATGTAAAAAAAACAAAAAACAAAAAAACAACGAAAAGCCAGCAGTTTAGATGAGGAATTGGAATATTTTGGCCGAACGTTAATAAATAGCTATACTAACTATATATGGCAATTTGAGGATTGACTGTTGATGGCGGGCGCCTTTGCTACAACTACACTGGCTTCACACGGACTTCCGTTATCTATTGAAATTTTCAGCATGCATGATAAATAATAGAATGTAATCTTATCTACGCCAAAACAAGAAAAGACATTCACAGTAAAAGTGATTTAAAAGATCAAGCAGCTTAATCTATACTTCAAATACGCTTGTTCTTAGAGAACAGTTTTTTTTTTAATTTGGAGCATCTCCTCGAAAAAAAATTTGGTCTTAACAAAATTAGCAATTATTTTTCAAACGGATCTAACAATTTGTAGGAAAAAGACTCTTTTCTTTTTCTATTTCTTTCTCTTCCTGTTTTTCCTTTTTTTTTTTGTATTTTTGTCCTTTTCTTTTGGCTTTGTTGTAAAGGTATCTCTTTAAATTTCTTTTTTTTTTTTCTTTTTTCACTCACAGTTCCCGCAAAAGAGAAGAGTTGAAAAATCGTTGATTAGAGAAAGTGGTTCAATGAATTAGTAAATACAAAAAATATGAACAAATTAGCGCCTGTTATTAACCAATTAAAAAGCTTACTATTGATTGATGAGACATTATGCGAAATAGAAATCTATGGTGGTAGTAAGCAACGTATGGAAGAAAATTAATATAGATCTTTTGAGCAGGTTAAGATCTTAGCAGTGACAGTAGCGCGTATAGCAGAGCGATTTTTTTTCTTTTGAATTACGAAATTTTCAACCAATAAGAGACCTCAGAATTCCCGGTACGGATGCTAAAATCAGGGCAACACCCTGTTTCGTCGACTTTTATGCTTAACACCCACACATCAGAATTGAACAGGTAGCAGTCGCACCCAAAATATAAAAACTAAATCTGGCCCCCTCATTTTTAAAAATATATATTGCATGATGATTTTTCTCTTTTCTTTTGTATTCTTCATATAGTTATTACTGTAAATCAGATCCAAACAATATCAAAGATGGCTCAAGACAACGAATTCCTTATTAACTTCTTGATGGGTGGTGTTTCCGCTGCTGTTTCCAAGACCGCCGCTGCTCCAATTGAAAGGGTTAAACTTTTGATCCAAAATCAAGATGAAATGATCAAACAAGGTCGTTTGTCCCACAAATATAGCGGTATTGCTGATTGTTTCAGAAGAACTTACGCTGCTGAAGGTATTGCTGCTTTCTACAGAGGTAACACTGCCAACGTTATCAGATATTTCCCAACCCAAGCCTTGAATTTTGCTTTCAAAGATCAAATCAAAGCTTTGTTCAACATCAAAAAATCTGAAGGTTACTGGAAGTGGTTTGCTTCTAACTTGGCTTCTGGTGGTGCAGCAGGTGGTTTGTCTTTGTTCTTTGTCTACTCTTTGGATTTCGCCAGAACCAGATTGGCTAATGATGCTAAATCCGTCAAAGGTAACGGTGGTGACCGTCAATTCAACGGTTTGATCGATGTTTACAGAAAAACTATTGCTTCTGATGGTATTGCTGGTTTGTACAGAGGTTTCGGTCCATCTGTTGTTGGTATTGTTGTTTACAGAGGTTTGTATTTCGGTTTGTACGATTCTCTTAAACCTGTTGTTTTGGTTGGTCCATTGGAAGGTAACTTCTTGGCTTCTTTCTTGTTGGGTTGGTGTGTTACTACTGGTGCTTCCACTGCTTCTTACCCATTGGACACTGTTAGAAGAAGAATGATGATGACTTCTGGTACTGGTATTAAATATAACGGTGCTGCCGATGCTTTCAGACAAATCGTCGCCAAAGAAGGTGTCAAATCTTTGTTCAAAGGTTGTGGTGCTAACATCTTAAGAGGTGTCGCCGGTGCTGGTGTCATTTCTATGTACGATCAATTGCAAGTTATCTTGTTCGGTAAGAAATTCTAAGCATTGGTTTAGCTTGAATTGATTTACACAGCAACATAGATTTTTATTAACCCTGTTTTATTATTAATTAGTTAACCTAATAATGATTTACTCGGAGGAGAAAAATTATTATTCATTTTAACCTGTCAAGTATCGAATACATTAATGTATATAAATATTCCATTTAGTTTAGTTTTAATTGTTTAACACATTGTAAGTGAGATCATTTTGATTGAAGTCAGAAATTTCTGTTTCAGAATTATATTTATATAAGGAGAAGCATGTCTCAGTTTGTTTTAGCTCTGAGACATTTTAAACGGTTAAATATTAAAGGAAAATGCAAATTTTGCTTTGGAAAACGGTGACTTTAGAATTTTTTTTTCAATATGTGCATAAATGTTACTTTTATCTGCCAATTTCTTGGTCAGTTTTGTTATCTAAAATACAGAGATATTATTTGTGTTCAAGGGATATTAAAAACCTACAAAAGTGAAAAAAAGCCAGATAATTAATCATTCACAATAATTTCCTCCTTATTTTCCCAATAACTTTTTTTAGCTGAGGGGCTCCGGAGTTTACGCTGCCTTATTTCAAATTTCTTCTGCGCTATAACTAACATGCGCAACTTCTTGAAATCATCTGCTTTATTGGACTGATCCATCAACTTATGAGTTGATAATAGTTTAGCAGATTTTGTGCTATGTCCAACTTTACAGAATGAGTTTAAATTATGTGAAATGGAGGCAGCGATTCTGACTGGAGCTAACGGATCACCCAACTCTGTAAATTTGTTTTCATTCGCAACCTCGCTAAATTCATTGAATAAATCTTGTTCTTGTTTCACTGTCAAAAATCCTGATCTATCTCCAAACCTTGTAGGATATAAGACATCTTTCAAAAGTCTCAAGTCTAGCTCCTTTCGCTTCTTCAGTCTTTGTAAATTAAGACGAACTTGTCTTTTCGCCTCTAACTGTTGTTGCTTTTTCAATTGATAATGGCGAGCCAAACTAAGACGTTCCTCTTCTTCTCTTTTGAATTGAGCTCTACGCTCTTCGTGAAGGAGTTCTCTCATTTCTTCGTCAGACAAGATTTTCTTTTCTTGGGATATTTGCAGTTTTGAATTGGACTGATCTCCGCTATGAGAAAGTACTCGACGTCCCATTCCCAAGGTTCGGCGGCGCTTCAAAGTATTTCCCACTATTTGATTATTTTTCACACTGAGGGCCCCATATGTATTTTTAATCATACTTGTAATATCCCTGCCAATATGCTTCTTTACAACTTTTTCAATTTTCACATCCTCATCAAAAGGGCTGCTATTTATTTTGTTCTTAGACATATTAGAACTAAAAGAGAGAGAAGCCTGTGTTGGATTCTTGGCTGCGTGATTATTGGAGTGGTGGTAATCAAATTTCGATTTGGGCATTCTACAATCACTTTGCGAAACTCTAGATTTTGCAACAATATCTTCTTTGGCTGATTGATCGACGGTTTCGTTGACTAGTTTTATTGAAGGAACTTCATTTGTTTTGTTTAATTCATCTTCAAGACTCAAATCATTGCTTTCATCTGAAAAGTCTAGAAATGAGTCATCAACTTTGTCTTCATTGTGTTTTCTCGAAATTATATTTTCATCGTCGCTAAATTCGTCACTATCAGTTATCAAATTAATCTCACCAGCTAGTTTTAACGGAAAAGGGTTCACTGGTTTAGCTTTCTTTAATGGGTTTCGAGTTGATAAACTATTGGACGACAATACTCTTTTTAAAGATGTACCAACAGGTGCGGATTCCTGGTCACTTTCATTATCTTCAGAGGAATTCAACATGTTCATAATATCTTTCTCACCCAACAGTTCCATCCCAGCATCAGATTCTCTCAAACGATTGTTTGAGGAACTTATGCCAGTGCAAAGTCCAGTAGTTGAATTTCTTTTTCTAACCATCAGCGAGGCACTTTTGAAACCTGTTTCCACGCCATTTGGCATAAAAAATTGTTTCTTGGGAGCCTTTTTGGCTTTGAGTAAAAGTGTTTCAATACAAGTGCTGTTTTTAGAACTCTTTTTTGATTTTTTGGAAACTTTACCGTTCATATGTTGTGTTGCTAATTTAATAATCTCATCATCCTCATCTTCATTCATAAACTCTTCATCTTCTTCTATGAATACTTTCTCGCACATGGGTTTATATTCTTTTGGTATAAGCCTATCAGATATACAATATTTAATCATTTCTCCACTAGATATCTGTTCTTGAACAATTTCATAGCTGCTCATAGATTTCTCAAATTTGACATTCTCTTGGTCTGTCAATAATAGCAAGACTTTACCGTCACGCTTTCTCCCAGTTCTACCCATCCTTTGTATGTTTTTGATTGGAGAAGATGTGGCATCATAACAAACAATTAAGTCAACCTCACCGATATCCAAACCTTCTTCACCAATTGATGTTGCTACCAAAATATTATAATTACCATGCTTGAAATCTTTTATCAACTGTTTTTGTTCTTTTTGTGACATACCATTGATTTGCGCATTTTCAGACAGCCCAGTTCTTCTGCTATCACGGGCCGCTTTCTCCTTTTGTTTAAATATTTTTTCTGTTTCTTCTTTTTGCTGCTTTTCAAGTTCTTCAATTTCTTGTTCCAGTTTTTTTTTCCTACCCTTACCTCTCTTTTTATTTTTTTCACGGAATTGAGTATCATCAAACTTTTCTTTTTCTCTAGCTTGACCTATGAAAATATGTGGCTTCAAGAGTTGTACATCACCAGAAGAGTCAATTGCTTTGACGATCTCTAGAGCAGATTCTCTCATTTCTGTGAAAATAATGACTCTAGAGTTAGTATTGCTTTGCTCAGAAGCTTTGAAAAAAGTTGTCAACTCGTCAATCATTATTTCAAGCTTTGGGTGCCCAATGAGTTTTGTATCTTCTGCTCTGTCTTTGTAAATATTGACTATTTTTTTCACAGATTCATGATAATAAAAACTAGCAGCAATTTTGTTTGTAGATTTTCCTAAGTCATACTTAGCGGTAAACTCCTTATATTTATTTTCAAAATAGGAATAAAAGGTTTTGATACCATAGACTTTGAGTCGTCTTAACATCTGGCCCACTGCTGATAGTAATTGTAGGATAAAATAATAATGCCACTTTAAACCTTCTGGAAGCCTTGGGTTATTTATAACTCTCTGCGATGCTTCCATAGCCTTGAATGCATTGATTTTCGATGTGTCACTTTCTTCATAAATCTTTTTTTGATTAGCCTGTTCCAAAATGGGACGGATAGCATCACTCAACATATCAATAATATCTTCAATTTCAGGGCTTGTTCCTACTATGCGTTTATCAATTTCTTTGTGTTTCATGTATTTCTCTATGTCTGGTGATTTCTCTGTCCTGATTTCAATCGTAGAGGCTAGCAAATTACTGGTAACTTCTTGGACACTAACTACGTCTGCGCCAGGAGTGGCGGTCAATGCCAATATTCGAAATGACAAGGTGAACCTTGAAATGAACTTGATGATATTATTATAAGCGTAATTGCCTCTGGTCCTATGGGCTTCATCAATAACAATTAATGAAATTGACTTGGGATTACAAAACCCAGATTTTAAATCATTTTCGATGACCTGTGGTGTAGAAAAAATCACCCTTTTTGAATTCCAAATTTCTGGTCTATTGCGCTTTGATTTGTCCAACAAGATAGCTACGTCATCTGCCTTAATCCCCATCATACCAACTACAGCCTTGATCTGCTGCGCTACCAATGGTCTAGTCGGGGCTACAAATATGATCTTAGATTCGGGAAACCAACGATAATAGTTCAACATCACACAAGATGAAATGAATGTTTTACCAGTTCCAGTAGGAATCGCACAAATGACATTCTGGTAAAGACATTCCTTTACAATTTCAAATTGATATTCACGAATCGACATGTTGACTGGGTAAAGATATGTCTTTAAAGCATCATAATTAATTTGATGATGTGTTTCTCCTATCTGCACTGTATTTTGAGCAATCTCTTCATATTCTACCACACATGACGAACTTGATACTGATTTTAGAATATTATCCTTTTTGTCAATAAACTCTATAACATCTTCGTCATCACTACTCTCAAAAGAGTCGGATTGAAATCTATCATCGGTATCATTCATTTTGAGAACAGATGTTTTTTTTATATCAAATGTCTATAGTTGCAATATTCTACATTTGTCTATTTACCATGGGTCTTACACCCAATCTACTTCACATGTTTTTTGGGCACATGCAATAATAATAAAAACGCGAAAAATTGAAAAAAAGAAAAAAAAAAAGTGACATAACTACAGATTACCCGACTCACAAAGTTGACTATATATAAGACGGAGTTTTGAAATTTATTATCTTTCTCTCTCTTGTTTTTTCAAATCTTTATCAACTATTACAGTCGAAGATGATGGTGAAAGGTCCGTTTATTTCTTCAAAGTGTTGAGTTCTAATTTGTTTTTGAATGAGTTAGAACTTTTTGTGCTTTGGTGAGTTGTGGAGGCGTTGTGACACACCCATTGTAACAGCGTTATAGAACCAGCTGAGGCTGTTGATGTTGATCAAACTATTTAATGTGCTTAACTGTCTGAATAAATGATTTAGTTTTGCCAAATTTTTTAATAAAATCTGATGATTTAATCACAAGTTTTGTAGTTGTATTAGTAGTAAGTACAAAGTAATTGTTATTAAAAGGCTAATACAACTTGATTAATAAAAGTTTTTCGAGGCGACACGTTGCAAACTTTTAAAAGACGTATCAGTATTTTGTAACAAAGCTTTTCAGTATCAGAGTTCATAAAAGCGCTTGTGAATTCGATTCTTACTGTGCTTACCTTGGAAAAGAGTAGTGGAAGCTTCTACGAAACACCCTAGGGTGTTATTCTAGATTAAAACGGAATTATTAAATCAAGAAGAGAGAGACATAAAGAAAAAATATATATGAGCCACATATATCACCAAGTGACATGAAGTACATTTCAATAATGCGCGTATTGATGGATGAACAATAGAAGGATACCATACCCCGCCAAGCTGTTAATTTGCAAAGGAAATGATTGAAAGATTGTAATAGATGTACCCACTTCGAAGTGTGTGAGTAGTGTTGAACAGAAAACAGAGCCTTGAAGATTTAAACTTCATATTAATAATTCATTTGTAAGCAACACTATGGTATGTGATTACATGTTTTTATAGAGGGGTGTTAGACCTCTTATATGTACCTCGGTCGTCACCCTCGGTTAATGGGAGATAACATTTCTGTGGTGATCCCCAAATTGCAGCCACAAACAAAAGGTCATCGCAGCGCTGTCTTACTTATTTTCTTTCCTGTTCCTCGTTTTTATCTCTATTTCCAATTAAAGATATTTGGTTACAAATAAATTTGGTATTAACTACCTCTTATTAGTACCTTTAACCCAATATTTTTTTTTTTTTTGCGATAAATTTAAGCCGGTTACTTTTGCTTAATCCTATAGCTTTTGTGTTTTTTTTTGCCTCCCACTGATTACAATGATACCTCCATCAACTCCGGTTGAGAAATGGCCAACTAGGCTACTAAAAGTACAAGATAATGACTCTATTACAGTTGGTAGAGCAACCAGATCAACATCTGACGTTAACAATACCGCTGTTCGAGAAGCAAGTATTAGTAATGCTTACTTCACCGAGAGAACGTTATCTGCTGATCATTGTAGAATTGCCAGAGTTAACCTTACTGGTAGGTTTGTTTTGTGGGATTCTGGTTCTCAACATGGGGTTGTATTTAAAGGTAAATTATTACCAAAGGGTGTCAAGGTTAACATTGCTTCCAATGAGACATTTGGTTTAGTATTTGACACTAAGAGAAGGGATGTGGCTGCCAAAAGTGGCAACATTCAGCTGAAAGGATCAAACGATGATTTTGATATTTCGGAAATCAAAGGCGGTTTATGTGGACCTATACTTGGGCTTGATGAGCCAAAGACCGAATGGAGTGATGCAACTTTGGATGAGACTAAGGTTTGGTTGAAATTTGAGATCAAACCAGCTTTCTCACCTAACACCAATTATTTTAGTTTAACTAGAGTTGAACCAGCACTGAAATCAAAGAAGTCTCAAAATTATCCTAATATAGATTATCTTTTGAATGATCCTGCCGAAGAAAATTCAAAGCATTCTACCTCTGTTCGTTCTACACCCATTGGGACCACACAACTGTCCGTTGATTTTCTGGCAAGATTTGCTGATGATGGGAAAACTATATCATTATCTACTTCTTGTACTGAGTGTTTGACGGATGTGAAGAAAGACGAAGTTGAGCATTCTGCTGAAGTCGACAGTTCATCGGAAGAATCATTAGATGAAGATGAACATGAACTCGCGGATCACTATGAAGAAGATATGACAGAAGCACCAGAAGAACAGGAAAAACAGGAGTTAGAGGGTGATAACGTGGAAAACTTAAATAAAAATATTACTTATTATGATTATTCTGATGATAATTCTGAAAAGGTTGAGAAGAGAAATGTCAAATTCCCAGCAGATTATGAAGAACATGCTCAAGGTGACGAAGAAGAAGAAAAGGAAGTAGAAGAAGAGCAAGATGACGAGGAGGATGACGAGGAAGAAGAAGATGATGATGAGAATGACGACGAGAGCTATGGGTATCAGTATGAAGAGGACTGCGAGAAAGGTGTCACTGATGAAGACGTTGGTCTCGATTTTGATGCAAATTACTATGATGAAAGCGGAGATCAGGACATCGGTAGTCAATCAGAGTACAATGAAGAAACTAAATATGACACTGCTTACTTTGAAAGTGAAAGTGAGGAATCTCAAAAAACTGGTACCTATCTATCGGAGAGCAAAATCCTGAAAGATCTTTTAAATAATTTTGATGGTAAAAAGGAGCTTCAAAGTAATAATTTTAACAAACACTTTGAATCAGGAACCGCAGAAGAAAAAAGCTCTGTTTTTCCATCATCGGAAGTCTTTGACCCATTGAAAATGGGGAAAACCCAATCAGGGGCTGCTGCTCACGGGAAATATTATGAGTGTGGAGAAAAAAAACTCGGTAGTCAAGTCACTCATGAAACAGAATATACTCGATACTCTAAAGTTGTTTCTTCTACGGGGTTTCATTCCCAAGAAGATGATGGCTTGGCCAAGAGTAATGATACACCTGTTTCTTCTGTTTTTGATGATAGCGATAGCGGAAAGATGGTGATTAAGATCAACTACAAAAAGAGGGGTATTTCTACGATAGATGATGATGAAGAAATGACAACTGATAAAGGCAGCGTTGCGGTAGATAGACCTGTCAAGAAACGCAAAATTAACAAGGATTACAGCTTGGTAAAAGGTATCGGCATTGGTGTGTTTTTAGGATCTATCGCGACTTTTTCTGCTTTAGTTGCGGCTGCTGAATATTTTTCTGAATGATTTTGTTGACTCGGCAACGCTCACATCTTTTTACTTTTGTTACGTGACGACTCTCAGAAAGACTTGTTTTTTTGTGATTTTTCGCCAATATTTTTATGTATACCTATTTTTTCTCTCTTTGGGTTGACAGATAGCTTCTTTTATTTATTTTGTTCTTGAATTTTTTTTTTTCTTACTTTTATTCCTCTTTTATTTGATTTGAGTTTTTGGAGTTTTTTTTTGGCTTTTTTGATTTCTTTGATTTTTATGGCTTCTTTTCCATTTATTTTTTTGTTACATATCTTGATCCAGGTTATTATTTGTTTGGTTGTTGGTATTGGGGAAGGTTTTGGTGAGAATGGGTTTTGTGATTTTTCATTTTTTTTTTATTTATTTATTTATTTATTTATTTATTTATTTATTTATTTATTTATTTATTTATTTATTTATTTATTTATTT
>JASTUB010000316.1:0-19703 GCA_031124825.1 Saccharomycopsis vini
AAAAAAAAAAAAAAAATAAAAAAAAAAAAAAAAAAAAAAAAAAAAAAAAAAAAAAAAAAAAAAAAAAAAAAAAAATATCGTTGATCTTGAAACAGAATTGAAGATAATATTAGCTTTTCAAAAATAATAAATGAATAAAAAAAAATCAAAAAAAAAAAAAAAAAAAAGACGATAGCAAGAGCAGCTAAAAAATACCAATTATAAACATCATGCAAAAACGAGTTAAATACCACAAAAAAAAAAAGAAAGAAAACAAAATTAAAAAAAAATTAAACAACACCAAGCGTTACCATAAATTTGAGATACTTTTTTTTACCATTAAGTATCACCTTACCATCTTGGTCAAAACTACACATACTATGACATTTCCAACCCCAAACTTGAGATACCTTAAACAAACAAGGGGATGATGTAAAGCAAATCATTTTAGACCTAACTTTATCCAACGGGCTTCTTATTGTGAAGTATACTGAAATTGCATCTCTTTTGTCCCTATAACCTGCGAGCGTGGCATCTTTGGTTTGATCATAAGATAAACGATTTGGATCCATTGTTCGATTAATTGACAGAGAGGAAGTTGCATCGGTAACTGGATTAGAAGAATGAACAGGAACCTGATCTTCACTTATTTGTGAGGCTAAATTGACACTTGGTTCTTCAAGAGATTCTATCCCTAGGGATTCAGATAATGTATTTGGTAAGATGTCATCATCAGTGAAAACTAATGTATTAATTGAATTTTCTTCCAACATTGGGACCATGAATCCATCTCGAGTGCTATCAATTCCAATCGTTCCTCCATTTTGAGCCGTTTGGCCATCTTGAGACTCAACTCCCGTGTTTAAGCCATTGATAACGTCAAAGTTTTTAAAAAGTTCGGGATTTGTGTATCCTTTTTTTCTTGGACCTGGATGAGAAGCTCTTTGTAAATATACACCAAGACGGTGTCTTCCATTTCCTTTGTTAAACGATTTTTCAATATATAATGTCCAATAACAGCCAGCATACCAGAGACACTTACCATACAATCTATCTTCTGAGTCTAATTTAGACATTTCAGAAAAAGCAATAGAAAATCTGAAAGGTGGAAACTTGGACCATCTGTAAAATTTTCTTGATATCTCTTTTACTTCGGTTCTTTTCAAAATATTCGCTAAAATCATATTCACTTCTCCTGAAACATTGACTTCACGCTCATTTTCACCACCACTGACTTTTACATCGTCTAAGTTGTCAGGATCATCCATTTTTAGTTCTTTATCATTATCCGAATGTTCAGCCTCCTCGCCAGTATTATCATTGTGAGTTCTTGAAGGATCTTTAACAACTTGAACAATACTTTGGGTCTTTTCGATATTCTCATCCACTTCCTTTGGAGTTCCGCGAATTGTAGCATCCTTTATTGTTATTTTATACCACGGAATACCATCCTCTCCTGGAGAAGTTTCACTTAGTTTTAGTGTATCTAATGATGTATTTTTCTTATCGCTGGATACTATCAAATGTTGAAGGGAGTACTGTGTCCATAAAGCATCTCTTAAAACCATTGGATTGATGAATAATTCACCATTCACATCTTTCAGTGATTCGAGAAGCTGTAATTGATGGAAAGACAAGTGACAAAATCGTATTGATTTGTTGAGACACTCTTTCAATTTCAGGATCTGAGTTTCGTAATCTTCCTCAGTTTCATAAACTTCTTCGTTATCTTCGTCATCCATGTCATCAATTTTAAACTCGGGTGATGAAATAGTTCCAAACGAATCGCCAAGTTCATCTTCCACTTCAGGAATATTGAACTCTTGTAAATTCATGTGTTCTAAGAAATTCATGGATGGTGATCTATTGTTGAGACGTCTTCTGGGCGAAAATTTTGAATTCAATGATAAATACATTGATTTGCTTTGTCTTAGTTTTCTGTCTTTCAATTCCAAATTTGTCAACCCAGTTAAAATATCGTCATTATTGGCATCGTTTTTGATACTGGAATCGCTAGCAGTACTATTACATTGGCTACTATTATAATTATTGAATTTGCTATCAACGAAAATTGAAGTATTTTCATCCCCTTCACTACGTGTTTTGATTCTTCTTTCGATCAACTTGATTATGAATAAGCATCGATCCCATTCTGTACCAACGAAAAAGGAATCACTTCCAATAACATTAACAATTATATCTATTGGAATTCCATCCCATTTTAATATCCCTTTTTCCCAACCGTCAATGCACAACAATGTCCTGGCACTCTCTAGTATTCTTTCTGAAGGAATCCCCAAGTTCTGGCTATAAGCAAATCGTGTATATCTTGCAATGGTACCGAAATCCAAATCATCAATAATGTTTTGTGTGGCAGTGCATACAATTTCAGGAATATCTAAAAACAGCCCTGTAGAAATCATATTGATTGCCAATCTCCTCTCAACTGCTCTATTAGATCCACCATAAAGAGATGCAATTGCTAATTCAAATGATTCAGGAGTGATATTATCAAGTTCTGTATTGAATGGCAATTCATAATAGTTTTTATCATCATCTGACCATGGGCCCAAAAACAAAGCCCGGAAATATCCTGATCGTGACAAGATTAATTTATGTAAACGATATTCTCTATTGAAAGCCTTAACGGTAATGTCCGAGCATATACCATTGAGATAACCATCTTGCAATAAGAAATCCTCAGTAGAATTGCCTTTACAACATCCATATGAGCAAGTACCAATTGAAGAGGTAGAGGACAGAGGTGATGATGTTTTGATATCAGATTTCATTGAAACGGATGATGGATTATGTGGTCTTCGTGTTGATGACAGGTTTTCACTAAAATCTATGGAACAAGTTCGCGATACGAGCGAAAAGCCGCTTCTGTGATTTCTATGACCCTCCATTGCGAAGACTTGTCACTACTTTTGTATATGTGCTGACCTCGCAAATTTATAGGGAATTACAAACAAAAAACAAAAAAAAAAGGAACTAAAAACTATAAGAAATTATAATATTGGTGATAAAAATAGACAGAGAAGAAAAAATAAGTAATCCTTCTTTTCATTTTTTCTTAAGTATATTGTCTTTTTTTGATTTATTTTTTTTTTTCACAGCTTTTTTTTTTCATTTACACACTCTTAGTGTAGGTGCCAATACAATGGCTGTTTACAACATGCATCATACGAATCTTAGACAGAAAACAATCTATATTTTTTTTCAAGAAACACACACAAACACAATGTATAGAAACCAATAAACCCATTATATAAAATATACAAAAGAACCTTCAAAAGTTCAATAGAAGAGAAAGATATGGAGAGAGAGAGAGAGATAAAGTATAAAATAAAATTTAAATGAAATGAAAAAGCAAAAACCGAAAAAAAGCAGGTGAGAATTAGTCAACTCATAAAATCACAAAAAGTTTTGGAGCGCAACGACAGTCAAAACAGCAGCAATTAATTGTGAGAAGTTAATTTTGTTACTGTAACCAGCACTTGTTGTGTTAGAAATGTAAGCAGTACTAGAAGCAGAAGAAGAGATATTTGAAATTGGAGAAGCAGTTGCAGATTCAGTTACCGAGGTGGCAACAGTGGTATGGTTGGAAGATTCTCTTTTACCAATATTGATTTGTCTCTTGCTGCTAGATGAACCGGTAGAGAAAATTTCAATGGTTGCAGTAGTATTACTTTCAGCAGTAACAACACAAAAGTTAGCAGAGCCAGCACCAGTTGAAGAAGAACCTTTGATTGTGTTGATACCTTCAGTTGGGTCAATTTCACATTGCAAGCCATTACATTTCGATTCGTCATCACATGTAATTCTGACACCGAAGCTTGGTTCAGTGTTGGCAAAAGATGAATCCAAGTAAATTGGGTTCCAACCAATTTTCACGTAAGTATTGCCGTTATCATCTTGGTTAGCACCGGCAACATATGGAGACCAGTTACCTTGAGCTTTGGCATCAGTACCCCAGGTACAAGCGTCATCTGTGGAGATACCAGGACTGTTGATATAATAATGAGCAGCAGTAGAAGCCCAATATTCAGTACCTGGAACAGCTAAAGTAGCTTTACCGTTTCCATCAACATTTGTTGGAATCATCATTTCTTCGTTACCTGGCAAGACAGTTTGGCAAAAGGCAACATTTTCACCAACCAAGTTTTTTGCTTGTAAAGTACCTTTACCTTCGTAACAGTATGGTTTATTGGAAAACCCTTTTGACAAAGTACCGTCGGAGTTACAATATAAACCACCATATTGAGATTGTGGGTAAGTGTAACTAGTGGCTTCAGGGTCCCATTGTGCACTTAAATAGCCTGGAGGACAAGCATAAGGACACCAGTTACCAGCGGTACAAGTTTGGTCAAGAGAAATTGCCCAACCACCACCAGTACCATCTTTGTTAACAGCAACTAAACCTAAATCAGTTGGAAATTCACAAGTATTACCGCTTCTTTTGGTGATAGCGGATTCTTCATTGAAAAGAGGGTGTTTGTGTTTGTGATGTTCTGCAGACAAAACGGAAACAGATAATAAAGAAAGAATAGACAATTGAGACAACATTTTTGAATTGGAAAATAATTAAATATAATTTGATTTGAAATATTGAAGAAGTGAGTGTGTATCTTGTTGTGATCAAAAGAGTTGAAGAGAATGAATAATCACTATGTGACAAGAATTTTTTTTTCAAGGATAGTAATTTAATCTGATTATTATGTTATTTTATTCATCTTCATCTGACATTGTGACTTGAAAAAATTCCGGATAAACTACCAATATTTATACTATTTGACTCTATGTTGGAAGGTGCAGAATTTTCACCGATGTCAAATTTTTTCATTTCTTTTTTTTTTTTCTTTTTTTTCTTTTTTACTCTTTTTCTTTTTGGATCCTTTTTTCTTTTACCAATAATGTACACATAAAAAATAAATGGGAGATCTGACAGATAAAAAAAAATAAAAAACAAAAAGTAAGAGACAAAGAGACAAAAAAAAAAGATCTCTCTTTTCGAATATACAAATCAAAATCAAGTAATAAATTCATGAAAAAGAAAAAAAAAAAAAAAAAAAAAAAAGGAAAATTTTTTCATGCATGATGGCAAATCTAGACTTTGGAGGTTCATCCCGTCCGTTTTAGGAAACATTATGACAATTTTTGCTGACGCCGTTTTATTTTTTTTCCTATTGTCTCCCCCTAACTCTTTTTTTTGGCAGGACGTCTGACCCATGTATCTCCAAATTAAATGGAATTCAATAGAAAAACGAACATTATTCATTTCAACATACTGTATTAGTCAATAGTCTTTTTCATTTTTTTTTTTTTTTACATCAAATTAAGTGACTCTGTAGAAAGCAGTGGTTCGCTCCGAAATAATTGAATCAGGGCTTCAGTCAAAAAAAAAAAAAAAAAAAAACTCAGAATTGAGACCGAGTTTTTTTGTTTTGATCATCGTCTCCCCAGAAATTGTGCTTATTCTTGAGTGTATACATCAAAGTTCAATTATTCAGTAACAAGGAAAGAAAATTGTCAGAGTTTGAAAAAATCAAAAAGAGTGAAAAAAATATCAATGCCATAAAACAAATATGAAACTTGTAGATTATATTTCATGTTTAAGCTTTGTTGTTAACAGATTTACATAATTGTTTTTTGAATATTTGCTTTATCAACACATATAAGCACCAATAAAGATCTTGGAAATTTCATCTTATGTTAATTCCGATTATGTATTTTCTTATTCCAATGCCAGCTTCAATATGTTGTAAGGGAGCTCTCTCACACTAACAGGATAGCCCACCTTCCACCATCTTTCTGTATGTTGTATGTACATTTGTGGGGGCTTTGGTGGAGGTTCCTTTTTTTTCTTATTTTGCAGATTAAAGTCTAGATAAATGTTTTCATGATACATATTATATAATCTATTACTCATACTATAGTTATTATGGACATTATTACTATTTCGCTAACTTACTATCACTGATATGAATTTACTTTTTTTTTTCAATCGGTACTTTTTATTTTTATTTTTTACCTCAATTAAATGGAAGATGGATTACTCACCATCACTGAGCCAAAACAATAGTGTATTTCAGCTACCTTAATTACAGAATATTTTTTTGTTTTGTTTTGTTTGTTAATTTGAGCCGTTTTTCCTGTTCAAACTATAAAGTTAAATAATACTTGAAAGTACTTACCTCTACTTTTAAATAAAGCTTAGAATAAAAATCAATTTTTTCTATGTATTTTTCTTTTTTTTTTTTTTCCTAATACTTCAAACTGAAATGTTGTTGCAACATATTTAGCGACATGTAGTGAAATATAAAAGAAAAAGAAAAAAAGCCAATATATTATGTAATTGTATTTTGCTGTATATAGTTTTAGTATGATCGGTTCTCTTATACTAATTTGTATAATATGAAAAGAAAGAAAGAAAGAAAGAAAGAAGGAGAGTGCATTGCGGAGGGCCACTGAAAATTTTGAGCTCCGGTGGAGAAAATCTAGAACTTTTTCTTTTTCTTTTTCTTTTTTTTTTTTTTTTTTTTTCTTTTTTTCAGTTTGGCTCAGTGATCCACTTTCTGATTGGCCTTTGGTTTTAGCCACTGATCTTCGATGAAAAGTGGAATTAGCAATTTAAATAGAGTGGGAAAAACTAAAAGAAAAAAGAGGGTTTATTTCCTTTCTAGAAGCTTGCATATATAAATAAGGGTGTTCAGTGCACAGCTGTCTGGAGGAATAGAATTTGTTAGGGTAATTGAAAATTAGAGAGAAGCGACCTACCGTGCATCAACAAAATATATGAGCTAATTGACTTGCACCAACAGATCAACAAGAGCATTACTTTATTAGTAATAGATCATGAAAATTGTTTTAGTTCTTGATAATAAATCACTCACAATTGAGTCCAATTACAATGCCCATCTCTTCACAATAAATTATTGATTCTCCTTTGCAGGATATATCTTGACAGTAGCTTTATGGGTGCCGAAATTCTCTTGTTTTATTGTAATTCATACATCAAAATCCAGAGATCTATTGTATTTGTAAAAGATAATTGTTGCAAGGAAAAATAACACAATTTTTTTCCAACAAAAAAAGAAAAGAAAAAAAAAAGCTGATGGTTTGCACTCGCTTGACCGATATAGTCAATTGATTATTAATGACCTGGGCAACAACAGCTCTTCAATAATTCACTTCTCTGTAAGACAAATAAATCTTTTTGTAAGTCTACCCACTGCATCTTCGAGTTTGCTTTTTCTCTTCTTCGTCAACTGTCGCGCAAAATATCTGGATATGTTCAGATATCAATAGATGCTATTCGTACATTTAATTTGGTTCACCAATTTGTAGTTCAAAGTATTTTTCAAGTCTTTACAGAATTTTTGTCCATTCGGATTTGGATATTTTTCCAAACTGCATTCAACAATATTGGAAGTCTGTGAAGAACTATCATGTGTGCACAACATTGCGTATCAGCTCTAAATGTTATTATAGGAAAGCAAAAATTATGATATATAACAAAAAAGGATGCTAACGTAAAGGTGTCTTTTAACTCTAAAAAAGTTACTTGATTGCAAAAATCGTGCATTTAGTGAACAATATTAAATGCTAAAAAAAAGTAGAGAAATCTAATAAGGACATAAGTTCTTGCTCATAACAAAACAAAAGCAATGTATAATAAATATAATAATAAAAACAAAACCGCTTATGTATAATAAGGCGACAAGAAAATAAGATTTATAATAATTAATAGTAAATGAAATAAAATTTAGGGATGAATCAAAAGGTGAGAACCAGATCAAAGGAAACAAAAAGAAAAAACAGAAGAAAATAAAGAATTTACATAAAGCAACGAACAGTTATAATAAAAATATTTTATTATTAGATAGACTAAAAGATATTCTTAATAAGTCGTTCATTCTCCCTATAAGAGCGTAATTTTTTTTTTTTTTTTATCATCACAAAAAGTCGTACATTAAATTATTTTTTTTTCAACACAGAAAACTAGATTTATATTAAAACCTATACATTTGTATATTAGGGGAAAATCTTCAAAAGATCGCTTAAATTTTGTTTTCAGAACTACAAAATGGCTGCTTCTATTATGAAAACTATTTCGCAAAAAAGGCGTGGATGGTTTAGTGGTAAAATTCAACGTTGCCATCGTTGAGCCCCGGGTTCGATTCCCGGTCTACGCATTTCTTTTTAGATTGTTGATACCAGTTTTACTTTTTTGGACAAATAAAATGAAAAAACACACTTTTGATGCCTGGTTTGCAAGAAAAAAAAGATAGCTGACGCTTCTTATGATGAGGCTCATAATATTTACTTCTTTCAAAGATAAAACTTTTCAACTGTCTACCATGAAAGATCATTTGTGATAATAACAATACTATAGTAGGACACATATGAGACATAGAGATCCTACGAGTATTTCTTACATTACTTAATTTGGTTCTCAGTATTCTTAATATTTTCAAATCAATCGCAATTTTGGAAGAAAACGTCTTGTCAGGTTTAAATGCCAAATTTTACAAAATTATTATCAATATTTGGGGTTCCACATAAGCCCATAGCCTTTTTCATAGGATTAAATATATTAATTGGTCTTATAAAATGTATTTTCTCTTTCTAGATTATAGAGTATTGTAGGGAGGCAGAAATTTTATTCAAAGCTAAATATACGAAAGACAAGTTAAACCAGGAAAATGCATGACAGTAATTGTTTTTCTCCTTTTATTTTTATTTTTATGTTTCAACATAATTCAATTTTCTACAAACTGAGATGTATATACATAACTATATAAAAACCAAATAACTTGAGAAAAAAGACCAATTCCAAGATTCAAAACCCCTATTTTATTCATGAAAACTTTCTTGAAATGATTTCACAAAATTCTATCAGAAATAAATATGCGAGTTTTAATATATGTAGTATGAATAGTTAATTTTGAGCTTCCTTTGACTCAATTTCATTTATCAGTTCATAGATAGCATATATATGCTCTTATATCAAAGAAATGACTTCTGTCAATCCCTCCACCCAAATATTAAATTACGGCGAATTCTCTATGTAATTAAAACTTGAAATAATAATTATTAATGTATTATAAAAAAAAAACAAAAAAAAAAAACAAAAAAAAAAACTTGCGAAATAATAAACGATTTAAAGTGATAGAAAATCATATGTATTGTTTGATGGAGTTAACCAATTATAATTGCTAATCCCGTACATGAGAAAGTGAACCATAATTGTGAGTTTACAATTAACATATGTTACAATAAAATAAAATTTTAAAAAAAAGTAGCAAAGACTAAAATGACTGGTCAAAATAAAATTAACTAGACTATATATTATCGGGAATACGTCTTATAGAGTACATAATGTGTCTTTGAGATCAATCTGCATAGCCAACAGCAGGTTAATATCACTGAAATTTATAGTATAATATTATTAGAAAAAATTTAGAAAAATAACAATCGATATAAAAACCATATATTTTTATTTCTATTATTCATTATCACAATATTGGCAACATTCCTCTACTAAATGGTTATGTTGAGGTATTTTTCTAGAACTTTTTTTTGCATTTAATATGCTGTTTGGATCTGAGACCTGTATGTTATTTTGTTTTGGAGTTTTTGTAGATTGATTATTCAGTTGATTTTGAGATATTTTTTGTACCAACATATCAATATAATGAACATCATCATCTTTTTCTAAAGTTTGAAGTTCGGAGAGTATTTTATTGCGAGTATGATACTTGGATAACACTGATTGGACCAATTCATGATCTTGGTCTTTATTTGAGTCGACTTGTGTTTCCAAAGGAAGAGTCTTTGCTATATTTCTTTGTTGATTTTGTTGATTTTTTGTGGCCTGAAGCTGCTGAGACACTTGATCCAATTTGTTAAGAATTTCATCTTTTGAAGATATAATAGTTTGTTTACATTCTTGGAAACTTGATTTACTGCTAGTCATGCTTGGATGGGCCAGTGAGCTGTGATTATTATGATTGTGATTTGAAGTATGTATGGGTTCAAATTTAGTATTATATGTTTTAGATTTTTCTTGATCTGACTTTGCATTAGATCTCCCTATATTCTGGACCAAGTCCGCTAAATCTGGTATTGTAGTGAGCTTCATTTTATTTTGTTGTGTTTCACTTGTATTTGAAGCTTTTTCAATTATTGATGAAAACAAATTTTCATAAAGTTGATTTTTCAATTTTAGAGTTTCAATTTCCACTTCCTGGTTATTAGATTTTTCGTGATATTTTCTCAATTTGTTCAAGATCTTCTGTTTTTCTGTTTTAGAATTTTTCAATTCTTCCGATAACTGATTGATATGATTAACAAGTTGTTGGACGATATCGGGTTTGGGAGCCTTAGTTTTATTTTCAACAATCTTACTTGTAGTTGGAGATTGATGGTGCAAATAAAGATTTTCAAGTTCTAAAGTATCGGTAAGATCACCACCTAAACGTATTCCTAGGGTATTGACATTATCATTTATGTTGCTATTGATTCCTTGATCGTTGAAGTTTGATTTTGTGTTACTTTTGGCTGTATTATTGTCGTACAAATTTTGTCTTTTTTCCCGTATAAAAGTTGAAAAATCTTTGACATTTTCTCCAGATCTTGCATTTTCTATAGAGCTCATTGATGAGGTTCCAGAGAGATTATGTAAAGCCCTAAAGCTGTTTGATAAAGAATTCGTTGTGGGCGAAGATAAAGATGACATATCAGAGCAAATAAGATTGTAATATTTCAATATGAGGAATGCTTGGAAGTTCTTTAAGTCTCTTGTTTTTTTTTTCTTGTTCTCCAATATTATTTAATAATCCCCATTTTCTGCTTTTTGTTTTCTTTTTTGTGAAAAAAACGCCAAAACAAAAAGACTTCTTTTTTTCGTGTCGCTTTTGCTAAATGCACTATACGCCTCCTTTGAAGACTCTTCTGAACTATAGTCAACATAGCATGGGCTTTTTTTAATATTATTTGTTATTTTTACTTTATCAATACAATTGTCTGTCTTTGCTCTATAATTATTGAGGCGTATAACGTGTTATAGAAATAGCAATTATAATGATAATAAAAGATACAGATTGCAGTGAGAAATATAAGTTGGCAAAAAACGTGAGCTTTTTGCTTGAATTAAAATTAGCAAAAACAATCACTTCTATTTTAAATTCACCAAAAATAGTAACAATTGTTATTATTAATAATTAAAATTATTTTAACAATTCCAGAACAACAATAAGTTAGTTAAGACAAAAGCCTAATTGAAAATAAGAAAAAGAAAAAAAAAAACATGTAAAAAAAAACTTATGATGCGTTTCGTGTATGTTAAACGGGGTGTTGCACACAACTTGTATTGTTTTTCTTGCAAAAAAAAAATGCAAAATTTTTAAAATAGAAAAAAAACAAATTCTTTGACGAGTATTCGTGCTTGTAATCATAATATGTACTCGGTCTAAAGTTATATTTGTCCTAATTAATCAATTTACCAGATTTTATTCATGCAATAATAATTCTCCACTAAGCCATGCTTTAGATAATATACAATAAGCGATAAAAAAAAAAAAAGGATTTTTATTCGATTTCTCAGTACAAGGGCCTTCAAAATCTTTATACAGCCTAAATGTTTTCTTTGATTTCTCAGTACAAGGGACCTGTCAAAAAGTTTTGAACCACTTTTATGAATAAAATAATAAGCAAAAGCAAACAAAAAAAAAAAAAGATTTTACATATAGCTTTTGATGGCTCATCACTCAATAAAATCATGAGGAAAGTGAAACGATCTAAAAAAAATTGTAAACAAAAATCTCAAATGACATCCGCCTATTTTTACATCTTCGATGCAAAATGCAACCTTCTGCACTATTGACTCAGCATACTTTGATCTATCACTTTTAGTATGAAAAATTCTTATAGTCGAAGAATTACAACCATCAAGAAAATATCGATATAAAAATCTACATTATTCCTCTGTCTTAGCCATGTCTCTCTACTTGAATATCCTCTTTTTCTCTTTTTTTCTTTCTCTTCATAAACTTTATCAAGTTAACTCTACAAAAAACATTCTCTTTTTCTCTCTTTTTTTCATTTGCATTCTACATCAATCGTTATATTGCTGGGACTTTTCATTGAAAATTTGATCTGAAAATCAAACAATGTACGCCAAAGTTCTATTTTCTTATTTTTTAGCCGGTGTTGCTTCTGCTGCTGGTTATTATAACTCCACATCTATTGACACTGTAACTGGAGGTATAGAGACCACTATTGTTACTGTTACATCTTGTGCCAACGATGCTTGCTCTACTGCTGTTCAAACAACAGGGTTAACTGTCGTTACAACGACAGTTGAGGGCACAGTTACTGAATACACTACTTATTGTCCTTTGGCTGCTTCTTCTAGCTTGCAAGTCACACCAACTGCTAGTCCTATTGATTCTACTTCATATTTGACAGAAACAACTGATGTTGCAACCACAGTTATCACTGTTACTTCTTGTTCAAATAATGCATGCTCATCATCCACTGTTACTACTGGTGTAACAACAGCTACTGTTACCACTGAAGGTTATACTACCATCTACACCACTTACTGTCCATTAACTGGCACTACTGCATCTACTAGTGCATCTAGCTCAGCTACTACTCCTACCATTGCATCATCTACTTCAAACAGTATCCCAGTTATTTCTTCATCATTGACATCTGCAACAGTTCCACCTTCTTCAAGTTTTGTTTCAGTTGCTACATCAACCAATTCTACTTTCAGCCCAGTTATTTCTACATCAGAGACCTCTGCTACTACACCTGTTTCATTGACTTCTGCGTCTACTACTTCACAATCATCTAGCTCGACTATCGCACCAACTATGTCCACAACTGTGACTACTGATACTGAAATTTCTACCACTATTGTTACCATTACTTCTTGCTCCCATAATGCTTGCTCATCATCTACTGTTACTACTGGTGTAACAACAGCTACTGTTACCACTGAAGGTTCTACTACTATCTACACCACTTACTGTCCATTGACTTCAACCTCTGGATCAGTTACTACTTCTCCTACTATTGTCCCATCCACCTCAAGCACTAGCCCAGTTGTTTCTTCATCTTTGAGCTCTACCACTACTGCAACTATTTCATCAACATCAAGTTCTGCCACTACTGCAGCTGTTTCATCATCTTTGAGTTATTCTACCACTTTCAACTCTAAAACCAGCTCAGTTATTTCTTCAGCATTGAGTTCCGCTACCACTCCAGTTGTTTCTTCAACTTCAAGTTATGCTACTACTTTTAACTCTACAATTAGTTCTGCTGTCTCCACCCCATTAACTTCTGGTACCACACCAATAGTCTCAAGTGCTATTTCACTTACTACTTCAAACGCTACTGTTAGTTCAATTGTTTCTACACCATTAGTCACTCCATCTACAAGCTCAACCTTTGTTTCAGGTAACACAACTATACCAGGCACTTTTTCAACATCTGTCACCACTTATCCAGAAATTTCTACCACTATTGTTACCATTACTTCTTGCTCCCATAATGCTTGCTCATCTTCTACCGTTACTACAGGTGTTACAACAGTTACTTCCACCACTGAAGGTTCTACTACTATTTACACCACTTACTGTCCATTGACTTCAACCTCTGGATCAGTTACTACTTCTCCTACTATTGCCACATCCACATCAAACACTACCCCAATTATTTCTTCAACATTTAGTTCAGCTACCGCTTCAAAGACTTCAACTGTTAGCTCGAATAGTGCTTCTAGTTCTAGTTACAGTCTAGTTACTTCTAAAACATTAAGTTCAACTGAAAACTCATCTACTTCAGCTTTTATTACTGTTTCTTCTTCACCATCAGTTATTACAACTGCTCCTATTACTTCTTCACCATCGATCACAACTGAATCTAAAGTTTCTACCACTGTTATCACCATTACTTCTTGTTCTCACAATGCATGCTCCTCCTCTACTGTTACTACTGGTATTACAGTCGTCACTTCTGCTATTGGAAGTACTACTACAGAATACACCACTTACTGTCCTTTGACTTCTACTATTACTATTCCTGTCGCTTCTACTTCAAGTACTCCAATTTCAAGTATTCCAACAGCTCCTTCTGTTAGTTCAACTATTGGTGTTGCTACATCTTCTCCTTCTACACCTTCTGCTGCTACATCAACAATCACCCCTTCACAATCTGTTACTACTCAATCAGCACTTTCCACCACTATTCTCACCGTCACCTCTTGTTCAAATAATGCTTGTTCATCTTCTACAGTTACCACCGGTTTAACAGTTATTACTTCTACCACCGAAGGATATTCTACTGAATACACTACTTATTGTCCATTGACTTCAACTGGTACCCTTGTTTCTTCAACTAGTGCACCTGTTTCTTCTGAAACCACTAATATTGTCACCTTTAAAGGTACTTCAAGTGAAGTCATTACTTCAGCTACTTCTGAAAGCACTACAAGTGAAGCTACTTCTTCCGCCACTTCTGAAATTTCCTACTCTTCATCTGTTGGCATTATTACCACACCAGCAATTTCTATTGCCTCCTCTTCATCATCTTCTCATACCTTCAGCATTGAAACCGGTGCTGCAAACAAATTGAGTGGTGCTGGTGCTGCTATCATTGGTGGTTTAGCTGGTGTTTTACTCTTTTAAACTAGCTACTCCGTGAAATATGCTCCAAGCTATTAAAAAACAACAATAACAACAACATTATCATATCAAGTGATCCATTTTTGCATGTATCCCCCTTTTTTTGCACTTACACCCTTTCTCTTGAGCCTTTAAACAATCGGCATTTCTTCTATTGATATTTCATCGACATTATTTTTAATTTTAATATCAACTGCATTTATATTTTGACATTCTTCATCCTTATGTTTATTTGATTTTTTTTTTCCATTGGAGCTTTAAGTTCATGATGTTTTGAAAAAAAAAAAAAAAAAAAAAAAAAAAGAAAAAAAAAATTGGGGTTTTAATTTGTTTTGGTTTTCGCATTTTATTTTATTTTTTATTTTTATTCTATTTGGTTTTCCTATTTTATATTGGCAAAGTATAAATATCCTTACTTATAAAGTCTATTGTTTTTTGTTATAACAACAATAAATTAAAACTTTTGTTCATATCTCTAATACTTTGTAAGCTGAATTTTTCTACAAGAGGCTATTGTAACAGTTTTTTCTCTCTCTTTTTTTTTTTTTCTCTCTTGTTTGTTCGTATACTTGTGGCTTCATTTTTAGCTAAGTATAAAAATAACAAATTCAATAAAATAGATATTCGTGGCGATTTTGTATTCTGCGAAACACTTATTTTATTTCAGCACTATTTAAACTAGCAAATAAGAAGTAAGAAAAGGTCGCGGAAGTTTTCATTTAGTAGTTAAAGAGTAATCATTTATTTAAATTTGCGTATATGAGATACTAATTCACTAAATGTGCAGTAGTGAAGGCAGAGGAATTGAAAAGATCAAATATCTTTCAATCTACGATTATACATTCACAGGCAGATAAGCAAGCCCAGTTAGTCCGCCAGACTAGTGGTTATTACAGTTTCATAGTTTATCCCAAAGAGTTTTACTGCTACTTATTTAGGGGGAAGTTTAGCCCCTTTGGAAAAATTAGCAACATGGTTTAAACTACTCCGAGGAGAAAAATAAATAGAGAATAGCATTAAATAAAATCAGGCAAATATTAGGAGAGTTTTTTTTTTTTTTTTTTTTTTTTTGCTCATGATAATTCGAGGCCAATACTTTTTTTCCTTTCCTTCTGTGGATCATCTCCTTTTGTGGAGGGTTAAAAAACAACATCATAAAAAATAATAAAAAAATAATAAATAGGTAAAAATAAATAAATAAGAAACAGAACAAATGTCCTATACCGTGAATGGATTAAAGAAAAAAAAACTTAAGAAAAAAAACAAAACATTATGAAATCAACATTAAAGAAAAGCAACAGACATAAGATTCTAGAACTTAAAGGGATTCTCTAGCGTATTCTTTAGACATGTCAACATCACTAATGGAACCGCAAATTGTTTCAACCATAATACCGGTGACCAAGTATGGGTCAATGTTAGAAGCTGGTCTTCTGTCTTCAAAGTAACCATAACCTTCTTTAGCAACAGATCTTGGGATTCTGATAGAAGCACCTCTGTTAGCAACACCTGACAAAAAGGTGTTGACACTAGCGGTTTCATGTTTACCAGTCAATCTTTGATCATTATCAGAACCATAAAGTTCAATGTGTTCTTTGTGTCTGATAGATAATTTTTCAATGGCTTCTTGAATTTGTTTCATTCCACCTGGTTGTCTCATAGCTTCAGTAGAGACATTGGTGTGACAACCAGCACCATTCCAGTCACCTTTCAATGGTTTTGGATGGAAAGAGATTTTAACACCGAATTCTTCAGCAACTCTGTGTAACAAGTATCTGGAGACCCATAATTGATCACCCATTTCAATACCTACGCAAGGACCAACTTGGTATTCCCATTGAGATGGCATGACTTCGGCATTAATACCAGAAATGTTAATTCCAGAATAAAGACAAGCTCTGTAGTGAGCTTCGATAACATCTCTAGCAAAAACTTTACCAGTACCAACACCACAATAGTAAGGACCTTGAGGAGCTGGGAAACCACCTTTTGGCCAAGCGTAAACGTTGTCATATTGATCAAACAAAGTGTACTCTTGTTCAAGACCAAACCAAACTTGTTCACCTTCATGAGCTTTCATCAATTTTCCACAAGCATGTCTGTGGTTAAATTTGTTTGGTGCACCGTCAGAGTTGTAACATTCAGATAAGACAATGATGTTGTCACCTCTTCTAAATGGATCTGGGTAGTAAGCAACTGGTCTTAAATAGACATCAGAGTTGTGACCTGGGGCTTGATTGGTGGAAGAACCATCAAAGTTCCATTCTGGCAAGTCATCAAGACTGGTGACTTTTTTGGACAAGGTTCTACCTTTAGAACGAATGTCACCGAAACCATCAATCCAGATATATTCAGCAATGACTCTACCATTTTGTGGTAAGTCACGGTATTTTTGCAAAATAGCAGATTGTTCAACAATTGAAGAAGACATTTTTGAAGTATAAAAAAGAAGGAATTGGTGGGAAGGGTGAAGAAAATCGAATAAATAATCGAATCAATTCTTTGCAAATAATATAGAAAGTTGAATCTTTATATGATTTATAAAATCAAAACAAAAAAAAAAAAAAAAAAAAGGAAGGAATCAAACTGATCAGATAATGAAATATATCAGGTCAAATAATGTTCTATAAAAAGCATTATCCTCGAGAAGAAAAAAAAAAAAAAAAAGAAAGAAAAAAAAATTTTTGTCGCCCAAGCAACCTTCGACCACCCCTCGGTATCTCGAGGAGGGCGGCTATTCTAGGCATAATATGTAAAAATGTAGTGCATCCGGGGACATTTGCCTGCTTTCGAGACGCCCGGCTCTTGAGCTGAGCTCCAATCAATTGTTACTGATAACACATTACGAGGTACGGACGAAGCTCGCCGTTTCTTGTGAGTGTGTGATTCTGACTTGCCTCTTTACTACTATAGTAAGCTGTATAAAATGTTATCACTGTTTGTATCAAACTATAATATCCGCTGCTATCTCTCTCTCTCTCTCTCTCTCTCTCTCTTGTTGATCTTTTCCATTTTATTTAAAAGAATACCTCAATATTTGTAACTTACACGGTTTCAATTGAGGGCTTTTTCTGACTCTTTTAGCTATTCTTCATTCAATTTTTTCTTCTTTCTTTTTCTTTTTGTTTATTTTTATTTTTATTTTTTTTATTTTTTTTTATTTTTTTTTATTTTTTTTTTTTTATTTTTTTGTTGTATTTTTCCTAATTTTTTGATTTTTTTTTTTTTTTTTACTTTTTTTTTCCCTCCTTCATTTTTTCTTGGGCTCAAAAGCCATAGATGGAAAACATAATTAATTAACAGTCAAATACAGGAAAAAAACATACATGATCAACCATTCATTAAAATTTTCAAAAAAAATAAGTTAAAGTATTCTTGAAGAATTTGGGGAAAATACAACATGAGATTTTAATATATTGAATTTTATAGAGGGTAGAAGAATCAAAATAAAAGATCAAACAAGGATAATAATATCCGCGATTGCCCGAGGAATAATTAAAGGGGGGTAACTTTTTTTTTTTTTTTTTTTTTTTTCGATTTCCGGTGAACTGCATGCAAAAGAGTGCTAAACACCACTAAAAGTATGACCGTGTGAAAGCATTTATGCGGGAAAAATTATTATTATCTTGATTGAAGATACATATAGTAAAACCTACTCCAACTACATTGTGGATACTATGTTGTGAACATTATTGATTACTCATTCAACAGTTTAGTCATAACTGAAATTGAATTTTCCTGTAAAATTTTTATTCTCTTCTTCTTGAATCGATTAACTTACTTGCAACACCCCATTCTCGGTTGGTTGGCGCGGAACTCACTACTGTGTATATAATAATTGGGTTAAGTATATTGTCACTTCACTATTGTGCTTATATGCTCTGAAAACTTTTTTTTTTTTTTTTTTTTTTTATTGGTTGATAATTTTTTAGTTAATATTATATTATGTCTTCTTTTGTTTTAGAAGCTATCGCTTTCTTTTTGATTTTTGAAAGCCACTAAACGACAATTAGACATTGATTGAACATCAGCAAATCAACATTAATAGAACCTTTGGTTTTTGGAAAAGGATTCAAAAAACAATAAACAGTTATAAATCTATTAGATGTCCACAGTTGATTTGTTTAATTTTTTTCTTTTTTTTTATATATAATAAATACTTCAAGTTATTTTGAACCCATCAATTCATCCCCTGATTGGTTTATTCAATAATAATAACCGCCCCTCCTCCTTTCCCTAAAAATATATATATTTTTTTTTAAACAATGTTGTGTGGCTAATTTTTCGTTATATAGGTTTCCAGTGATCTTATAACTAGCACTTTTTTTTTTTTCACAGTGTTATTATGGTTTGCATAGCATGGGGTGTTAGCTTATGGTTGATTTTGATAAATCATTATAATGAATCAGCACATATGACGAGCGACCTCATAATCGTAAATCTCGTCAAAGTTAAAACTGTCAATTATTTTGTGCTCCAAAAATCTAATCAAATAATATCTCTTATAATTTTCTCTTAAAAGAGCCACATTTTCATAAGAATTTCTATCAGATTTGAATAACTGATGCTTTTTTTGAAACCAAGGAGAATGAATATCAAATGTGATATCAAGATTTCTGAATGCTACTAATGTATTATGAAGAATTGTCTTGTACCCAAGGTCTTTTGAATAATTATAATCAGAAGTTTGAAAGCATTGAATAAGCCAGTTTACTCTTTCAAAATATAATTAGTAATTCTCGTTTCTCCAGCGTAGTACAAGATGAAAGAATAGGTTAGTGTTGGAATATCTACTCGTTTATATTCATGAAGAATTCTTTATTTGCTCTAATAACATCACAAAGTAATTTTTCGGGAGTCTGATGATAGAATTCCTTTTCTACTATTTTAATTGGTAAGTATAATGTGACTTTTGATAAGATGTGGGGGAGAATAAAAATAAAGCATCTATCTTTTTTTTTTTTTTTTTTTTTTTTTTTTTTTTTTTTTTTTTTTTTTTTTTTTTTTTTTTTTTTTTTTTTTTTT
>JASTUB010000317.1:0-19685 GCA_031124825.1 Saccharomycopsis vini
AATAAAAAATAAAAAATAAAAAATAAAAAATAAAAAATAAAAAATAAAAAATAAAAAATAAAAAATAAAAAATAAAAAATAAAATGAAATAATTCGTCAGTCAACCTCGTAAACCGTTTAAATATTTGTATACATTATAGATACTTTCTTTCCCACATTTTTTACGCCTCCTCATCAGTGTGTATATTATATAATTACACAACCTCTTTTATTTTTTTTTTATTTTTTTTTCGACAACGATGAATTATCAATCACCTATTTTTCGTAAATTAAATCATCAAAAATTATTTCAAGTCGTTTGACATGCAAGAAGTAGTATCAATTTGTATACATTTATTATTGCTGATTAGAAAGACAATTTTTTCTTCTGTTTTTCATTTTCCTTTTTTTTTTTTTTTTCAATATTCCATGTACATGTAATCTATCATCTTTATGTAAAATTAGTTTCTCTAATAGAAAAAAGGAAAAAAAAAAAAAAAATGTAATTTTCGACCTTGTTTAAAGGTTTACCATGAGAAAAAGAAAAGGAAAATTCCGATACCGGGAGTCGAACCCGGGTTTGCTCGGTGAAAGCGAACCGTGCTAGCCGTTACACTATATCGGACAATTTATGATTTCGTTGATGTTTTTAATGGATGACTCAGTCTTCATGAATCTGACGGAAAAAATGTACGACTTTTTGTGATGGATAAAAAAAAAAAAAGAAAAAATCTAGGTGTTTTTGGTGAGTATTTACCCTTAAACTATTTAAAAAATAGTTTTAAGTTATCTTTTGAAGATTTTCCCCTAATATATATATATATGTATAGATTTTAATATAAATCTAGTTTTCTGTGTTGAAAAAAAAAAAAAAAAAAAGAGGAGGGGTGGGGTAACGGCCAGCGTTAGTACAGCTTAACAGCTAGTTATTTTATAATTAGATCATGATCAATATTACAATTACAATTTTGGTGAGTGAGGGGGTGGTCTTTAATAAGAAGTAGCAGATTTCAATAATATTCACTCAAGAATTTGATTTTTTTGTTATTATTGATTACATTTAATAGAAAGAAGTTATTATTGAGCAATGATTTCAGGGGTTTTGATGATAATATTGAAGATGTAAAGATTCGAACTCACAACCCAAACTATGAAAACACACTCATAACCTATTTTCTGTTGTACCATCAACACACCCAAGCACGTGACTGTTTTTTTTTTTTTTTTTTTTTTTTTTTACTACAGAAATTCTTCTTCTTCTTTTTGTTGTTTGGAGAGAACAAAAAAAAAAAAAAAAGGTGGCCTTTTATTTAAACAAAAGTTAAAAATCACACACAAAACTGTCAAACAATTAAAAAAATTAGTCCCCCTTGAATTAAGTAAAAATAATTTTTTTTTTCTTTTTTTTTTTTTTTTTTTTTTTTTTTCTTTCTTGTCATTGATATCAATTGATTTTCTCCTTCTAGAGGAATTACTTCTCCTCTTATTATTTCAATACCACTTCACTTTTTTTTTTGGTGATTTTTCTCACTTTTCTTCGGTACCTTAAATTCGGCTTTTAAAATAGCGGCTAAAAAAATATATAGAAATCCATTCTACAAAAAGTTACACATCATCATAATTCAACTCTAGTTGAACATCAATATCCATCCATTAACAACAAATAACAAAACAAAGTAATTTACTTATAATATAGAAATAAAGTAGTGGAGTTTAAATTTATTCTTTGCAATGGAAAAACTTGAAATTCATTCAAAAGATTTTTTGATCAAATGGATCAACGTTCAAGATAATTCAATTGTCAAATGGAAAGTTAAACCATTGAAAAAATCTATCAAATTTGCAATTTATAAAAAATTGGCTTCTTCAAATACAACCAATGGCATAATAATCGATGAAAAACTTTCCTCATCAAGTAATAATAACAAAAAAACTCATTTATTGGAAGAAAAATTCAGTGAACCTGATTGGGCATTGATTCAAAATAAAAATAAATTGACAGCGGATGAACTTCATAATGACGAATTCATAGTAGATAAAGGTCAAGGTGGTGTATATGCTTTTGTTTTTGATAACACTTTTGCCAAAAGTTTTAGTAAAAAAGTTTCATTTGAACAATCCATTGAACCATTGATAGACAATAATAATAATAATAATAATAATAATAATGATGATGATGATAATAATAATAGTGAAGAATCAACTACTACTCATTCAATTTATAATAATAATCCAATCATCACCAGTCCATTGAATGAGTCGGCGTTAAGTTTGGCATCTGATCATCATTATAATAATAATATTATTGAAAATAATAATAGTTCCGAACCTACCACTACTACTACTACTACTTCTAGACGTTTAAGCATTCCTAGAAATCGATCTGTTTCTGTATATACTTTGAGTGGGCTTTTGAATGAAAAATCTTCTGCCAAATATGATCATGATTTTAAAATCCTAAGAGATTTGGAAGAATTACAAAACCATAATTTAAATGGAGAACCTTTGAATAATGACAATAATCCATATCCTAATAATAAAAAAAATGGTCCTAGTGATAGTCTGATAGATTTAAATGATGGGTCTTCAAATTCCGGGTTAAATGGTAGATTTCAAAAGAAAAAAAGCCATTCTTCTATGGGATATAAGAAAAGATCCGATTCGATTACTTCAACAAGGACAAATAAATCAAAAACCGCCACTATTAATTATAACAATAATAATGATTCTTCTAATCAAGCATTTTTGAAAAAAACTGTTGTTTCAAGTAAAAATGGACAAGTTATCGAAGGTATTCTTTTGAAGAAAAAAAGAAAGAAGAATTCTAGAACTTATTCCAAAAGATTTTTTGTATTAAATTTTAAACATGGAGTTTTGGAATATCATTTAAATGATGAAAGTTTAACGATTCGTGGAACAATGCATATCAAATTGGTGGAAATATCTGCCATTAGAAAATCCAAATCGATTACAATTGATTCAGGAGTAGAAATTTGGCATTTAAAAGCTTTAAATGATATTGATTGGGAAATTTGGGTCAGTGCTTTGGATATAATTAGACAAAGAGCTAATTATAATTTATCTCAAATTGAAGAACAACAACAACAACAAGTTACTCAACCTGTTGATAATAATGACCGCGACAATAAACAAGCTGATTTGATTGGAAATTTGATTGATTTACAAAATCAATTGAAAAACTCTAGTGAAAAAGTGGCTGGAATATTTAATAATTTAAAAGATCTTAATAATAATAGTAATAGCAATACCAATTTGTTTATTCATGCTTCCAATTCTCCTTCATCATCTACATCTAAATTATCAAGTTTTGCTCCTCCAACTTCTTTACGTCAATTGAATCGTAAATCTTCAAGTTCATCAGTTGGATCAAATGATTCTCGTGGTAGTCGAAAATCAGGGTTTTTTTCAAAAAGAATTACTAATAATGAATCATCTCAATCTTTATTTAAATCGAATGACGATATTTATAATAAAGAAATAATTGAAAAATCTACAATGAATACAAAAGATCTACAAAATGATTTACAAAATATGACAACCCTTTTGGCTTCAATTATTGAACAAATGAAAGATACTAATAATAATAAAGATTCTAAACAAGTTGCTGATACTACAACCACTACCAATACTACTACCACCACCACTACTACTACAGTAGGATCTAGTTCTTCTTCTTCCGCCACTTTTGTTCAAAGAAAACTTCATAAAAGTGTTTCAATTTCTTCAATTGCCGAAAGCACTTTTTCTGAAAATTTTTTTGATGCTCATGAATATATTGAAGCAATCAAAACTAATGATGGTGATGGGGTGATTATAGTTGAGCATGGTGATGATGATGATGATGAATTTGATGATGTTGCTGAAAATGATAAATCTTTTGACGATGAATTTGATGAAGATGATATAAAAACGACAAAATCTAAAGAAAATGATGCTGCAACCATCACCACCACTATTGTCAACAAGAAAAATGAAATTTTCAATGAAGAAGAAGAAGAAGAAGAAGAAGAAGAAGAAGAATTATATCCATTGAATGAATTAAAATCTGTTATAATTAAAAGAAGACAAAATATTAAAGATAGTACTACTCAACCACCTTCATTATTACAATTTTTTAGAAAAAATGTTGGGAAAGATTTATCATCGATAGCTATGCCAGTTAGTTCTAATGAACCCTTGACTATTCTTCAAAAATTTGCCGAAATTTTTGAATATACCAATTTAATCGATAACATTTCCAAAGGGGGAATTAATAATGAAATTGAAAAGCTTATTTATGTATCGACATTTGCTATCAGTTATTTATCATCATTTCGATCTAAAGAAAGAAATATTAGAAAACCTTTTATGCCATTACTAGGAGAGACTTTTGAATTAGTTAGAAATGATGAAATTAATAATTATCGATTAATTTTGGAGAAAGTTAGTCATAAACCTCCGGTATTTTGTTTACATTGTGATAATGAATATTGGGAAATCAATGCGACAATTATGCCGGTGAATAAGTTTTGGGGGAAATCTTTAGAATTGATTAATAAAGGGTCATTTAAATTAAGAATGAAATCCACGAATGAATGGTATGAATGGAATCAACCAACAACTTTATTGAAAAATTTGATTGCTGGAGAAAAATATATTGAACCAACCGATAAAATCACCATCAATTGTTCAAATGGGTATAAATCTATAGTTGAATTCAAAAAACCAGGGATGTTTGGGAAATCTGAAGAATTAGATATTAAAGTTTATGATTCTAAAAATAAATCGATTGATTCAATAAGTGCAAAAGGAAATTGGAAAGAATCAATAATTATGATCAAAAACAAGGGTTCAGAAAAAGAAATTTGGAAATCCAATCCTTTATTACCTAATTCTGATAAAAAATGGGGGTTTACTCAATTTGCTGCCGAATTGAATGATATAACAATGATTGAAAAAAATCAATTACCACCTACAGATTCAAGATTAAGAATGGATTTAAGAAAATATGAGAATGGAAATATTGATGAAGCTGAACAATTGAAATTAGATTATGAACAAGAACAAAGAGATCGTCGTAAAATAATGGAACAAGAGAATAAACAACATGAACCGAAATTTTTCATTAAAGAAGGTGGGACGACTTCTTTTGATGAAAATGATATTAATCAAGAAATTTTATTGAATTGGAAATTTGTCACTGGAGAGAAAAGTTATTGGAATAAAAGAAAACTTCAAAATTGGAATGATTTATTACAATTATATAAAGAATAGATTTTCTCCCTTACCTTTTAATTTCTCTAGATATATATATGTTTTTAATGTTTTTATGTTTATTTATTATTTTATAAAAAAAATAATTTTTTTTCTTTTTTTTTTTTTTTTTGTCAATTGCTAGAAGTTCCAAATCTGTTTTTTTATTTTTTTTTTTTTTTTCTCCTTACGTTTCATTTCAACTTTTTTTTTTGTGAATATTTTATTTTCTTTTCTTTCATTTCTTTTTCATTTTTTTGTATTTTTTTTTTTTTTTTTTGTTCTTGTTTCCACATACAAACTATTTTTTTTTCAACTACTTTTATTTTTATTTTTTATTATATATTAGAATATGTAACTTGGGGGGCCCCTTTTTTTGTGGGTGACCTGATTGTCTTGTTTTTGTTTGGGGGTGCGTACTCCGAGAAAGGGTTGGGGTTTTTCCGGAGAACAGAGCATTAACAGAAAAAGAAATTCCATCAAACTTAGAATTCTTATTCTCTTGTGATAAAATGATGTTTAAATTCTGATTTTGTCTCATTCCTCTATTCTTAAATGGAAAATAATAAATAATAATAATAATAAATGTAGTGGCAGTTCGCGGTTCTTTTCCTCTACTTTCCCCAGTGAGGGTGAATGTGGAGTGTGAAAAATAGTAAAATTCCGTGGAAGAAGACAATATGGTTTTAGTTTAGTTTAATTGTCCTTTTTCCGGAAACCCACTAAAAAAAAAATAAAATAAAATAAAACCCACTTTTCCAATACACGGAGTGAAAGAAAAAAAAAAAAAAAAAAAAAAAAAAAGGTAAATCAAAATAACAAATGAATGCTTTTAAATATATCTTAGACACCAAAATAAAGATTGAAATTATAATAGTAGTATTCAATTTTTCTTTCAATTCATAGAAAAACGACAATTAACAATGTAAGAGAATTTCTCTCAATCAATTCATTTTTTTTATTTTTATTTTTATTTTATTTTTTCTTTTTTTTTTTTTTTTGCCCTATCTGTTCCCACCCCAGTTACTCCACATTTGCCTTAATTTTGATCCCCAGAAACGAACAATCTTTAAAAGAATTTTGTTGACTTATTATTATTATAATTATTTATTTTTTTTTTTTTTTCCGTGTGTGTCTCATTTGTTAAATTATAATATTTCGCAAATTTGATATCTATATTTTTGTTAATTTTGTGGGGTTATTATTATGTTGATGGAAAAAAGTGTATAGACACATAGTAAATGATAAACAATAATAATAATTGATAATACTAGCTATTTGTACTTTATATGTTGTGCTATATACTTATCACCAACCAAAAAATAATCAATTGTCCCCAGGGCTACACAACAAGATTTTTTTTTTTGCCTTGTTTTTTTTTCCCCGGAAAAACTGCATTTTCTTATTTTTATTACGTAATACTACAATCATCACGTAACCCATTTTTCCTTTTCGACTTGTTGTTCGCAGTATTTCTTTTTTTTTTTTTTTTTTGTGGCCTGGTGAGTGTGTTTTGCAAAAAAAACTTCTTTGAGATCTTTTTTTTTTTTTTTTCCCCCAATATATATATTGTCCCCCTTTTTCCCCCTCCACATCATTTTCACTTAACATACTTGGAGAAAAAAAAAAAAAAATATCATCTATTAAAATTATAAAGATCAATCTTTGTTAATTAAACAAATACTCTTTTTTATTTCTACAATCAATTTCAATCTTATCAACAATGGTTCACTTAGGTCCAAAAAAACCACCTGCAAGAAAAGTAAGTATTTACTTGTTATCATTTTGAAAAAAAAAAAAAAAAAATCAATAATTCTTACTAACTTTTCGAATTAAAAAAGGGCTCAATGGCTGATGTTCCAGACGATTTAATGGTCCAAATTGATGGTCTTAGAAAATTATTCTGGGTCACTCCTGAAAAATTAAGACATATCACCGACCATTTTGTCTCCGAATTAGAAAAAGGTCTTTCTAAAGCTGGTGGTAATATTCCAATGATTCCAGGTTGGGTTTTTGAATTTCCAACTGGTAAAGAAACCGGTGATTATTTGGCCATCGATTTAGGTGGAACCAATTTAAGAACTTGTTTGATCAAATTAAATGGTGACAAAACTTTTGGTACCTCTCAATCAAAATTTCCTTTACCTTCAGACGTTAGAACAACTTCTGCTGATAAATTGTTTGAATTTATTGCTGTTTCTTTGAAAGAATTCATCAAAGAAGAATTTCCAAATGGAGTTCCTCAAGGTGAAAAATTGCCTCTTGGTTTCACTTTCTCTTATCCAGCAACTCAAAAAGCTTTAAACCAAGGTGTTTTACAAAGATGGACAAAAGGTTACGATATTAAAGGTGTCGAAGGTCATGATGTTGTCCCAATGTTACAAAAAGCCATTGATGATCTCGAATTGCCAATCAATGTCTTTGCTTTGATCAATGACACCACCGGTACTCTTGTTGCTTCTGCTTATACCGACCCAGAAACTCAAATGGGTTTGATTTTTGGTACTGGTTGTAACGGTGCTTATTTTGAAAAAATCGATAGCATTCCAAAATTGGAAGGCAAATTACATGATGATGTTGATCCAAAAGGTTTGATGGCCATCAATTGTGAATATGGTTCTTTTGATAATGAACATAAAGTATTACCAAGAACCGCTTATGATGTCACCATCGATGAAACTTCCCCAAGACCAGGTCAACAAACTTTTGAAAAAATGATCAGTGGTTATTATCTCGGTGAAGTTATGAGATTGGTTTTCCTTGACCTTCATAAAGATGGTTTTATCTTCCAAGGCCAAGATATTTCTAAATTACATGAATCTTATATCCTTGACACCTCTTTCCCAGCTAGAATCGAAGAAGATCCATATGAAAACTTGAGTGAAACTGATGACTTGATGCAAAGTCTTTTGGGCATTAAAACTACTAAAGCTGAACGTAAATTGATCAGAAAATTGGCCGAATTTGTTGGTGAACGTTCTTCAAGATTGTCAGTTTGTGGTATTGCTGCTTTGGCCAAAAAAAGAGGTATCACCAACTGTCATGCTGCCGCCGACGGTTCTGTTTACAACAAATATCCAAACTTCAAAGAACGTGCTGCTCAAGGTCTTGACGACATTTTCCAATGGAACTTGCCAATGGACCAACATCCAATCAAAATCGTTCCTGCTGAAGATGGTAGTGGTGCTGGTGCTGCCATCATTGCTGCTTTGGCTGAAAAAAGATTGAATGAAGGTAAATCTCTTGGTGAAAAATAGATCTCTTTTTTAATTTTTAATTTTCAATCTATTTATTTATTTATTTATTTATTTATTTATTTATTTATTTATTTATTTTTGCCATGCCTTCCCCCTGTCCCCTTGTTATTAACCTTTGATGAAAATTAACGTTTAGTTTTTTTGTTTTTTTTTTCCTTTCTTATTTTTTTTCTTGAAAAGATTTTAATCTTTTTATTTTTATACTTTTTTATGTTTTGTTATGATGATCTGCTCACAGTTTATATTTTGAAAGAGAGAAAAAAAAAATATAACTTTTTTATGATAAAAGAGATCCAAATTGTAAACTGAAACAACCTTTTTTGTGGGCGCTAAAGTGACACGTACACATATATAATTTAGCGCTGTTATTGGATCTTCTTACAAATTTACAAATCTTCTATAGATTTTTCTTTCATGATATAAAATATCCCAAAATAAGCAATCACTTTCATAATTCTGTTTATTATACATAGATTGACACTATCTAGTTTGTTTGTTTTTTTGTCTTTCATTTCTTAATCTTTGAGCGCAGGAACAAAAAAGAAATACAAAAAAAAAAAAACGTAAAAACAAACAAAATCTCAGCGCTTTAAAAAAAAAAAAAAAAAAAGGAGAATAGCAAACTACAAAGAAACAAACTAAAAAAAAAAATACCCACAAACACAAAAATAAAATAAAAGTTCTTGAAATCAAAAGAATATTCTTGTCATTTGCTTTCTCTTTTGAAGAAAATTGTAATTTTCAAAATTTCTTATAAAACTTGAAAATTCAAATACGATTTAATTTTGAAATAAAAAAAAACACACACAAAAAAACCAAAAAAAAAACAAAAAAAAACCCTGGTTTGCTTGTTTGACTTTCTATAATTTTATCTATTCTTTTTGACCTTGTCAACACCCAATTTTTTTTTCATTTTTTTTTTTTTTTTTTCAATTTGTTCTTGTTGATCATAAAACCATGGGGTTCTCTGAATTAACTAGAAGATTATATTTTCATAGGCGCCTAGCTATAATATTAGGATTGGCATTTTTATTAGTATTACAGCTTATCTATACCGGATCAAACTCTTTAAATCTCAAATCAATAACTATTGACACTGACACGCAAGATCCTCAAAATGATTCAACTACCGATAATGAGGATGCCAATAAAGAGGCGGCTACCTCATATGATACTGCTTTCCCAAAAATCCCTAATCCTGCATCATTTCTTCCTTCTTTCTCCTCCTCTTCTTCTTCCTCGTCTACCAATGAGGATGTAGAATCAGATATAACCTTGATCACGCTTACAAACAAAGATTGCAATAAAAATTTGGTCAACTTATTCAACTCTAAAGGTACTGATATTGTTAACAAAAGTTTACAAGAAAAGTGTAATTTATATTTCAAACAACTTTATAAAGATGATCCAAATTGGAAATTACAAAGGTTTGATGAAATTAGAAAAGAAAATTTTGAAAGAAGATTGATGGAAAGTAAAGATTTATGGATTTATGATAGATTAACTGATTTAACAAACAAAAGAAAAAAAGATTGGGAAACAAAAGATATAAAAAAAGCTAGAGACAATGATGGTGAAAAAGAATGGATTACTGATGAAGATCGTAATGAATGGGAATTGAAATATTATAAAGAATATGAAAAAATTAGAGATGTTCAATATAAAATGATCAATGATATAAAACAATTAACAATTTATCAAAAATGTTTTGGTTCCGATGATGACTCAATTTTTTACAAAGATTTCATCAAAAGTTCTCCTGATCAAAATGATGAAAAAGATAAAGACAAATCATTATCTTTTGAAAATAATTATCAAGATATTGAATCAAGAATTTTTCCTTGGTTAAGTAGAAAAATGCCTTTATATGTCAGATGGACTGGTGAAAGAGTTTCTGGACCTCCAATTATGGAGGATTATGATACTACTTCCATTGATAAAGATCTTGAAACTCTGATTTTACATAAAGATTATAGTGTTTACAATACTGATAAAATCGATACAGATTTTGAAAAAACTGTTGATGATAATGAAAGTTTTTTCAATAATTTTAGATCCAAAATTAATGGTCGTGGAATTGCAATTTCAACCGCTGATGCATTTATGGATGATACAATTGCTTTGATTCGTTTAATGAGAGCTGTTGGTAATACTTTACCAATTCAACTTCTTCATAGAGGAGACTTAAGTCCAAGTAATCAAGCATTATTGGTCAAAGTTGCTCGTCAAGATATGACTTACTATCCAAAAGAAGAATACGAAAGTTTGACAAAAACAATCAAACTTCATGATCAATTGAAATTTTTCGATCCAAATTTTCAAAAACAAGAATTATGGTTTGTTGACGTTTCAAGATGTCTTTCTAAAGAATATTCGGAATCTTTTAAAGGTTATGCCAACAAATTATTGGCTTATACATTCAATTCTTTTGATGAAATGTTATTAGCAGATTCTGATATCATATTATACGTTAATCCAGATTATTTTTTCCAATCTTCTCAATATCAAAAGTCAAACTCTCTTTTTTTCAAGGATCGTTCCCTAGATGAAACTCTTTCTAAATCAGATACCGATTTTTTCCAAGAAATGTTTCCTTCAACTTTGGATGAAGTGATGTTTGATATTCCCGAAATAACTTCAAAAACTATGGATAATCGTTATATGAAACATGGTTTTAAACATTATATGGAAAGTGGACTTGTTGCCTTGAAACGTTCCAAATTTTGGGAAGGAATTCCAATAGCTTCTCAATTATCATTTTGGACTCCAGTAATGGAAAGAATTTGGGGTGATAAAGAGCTTTTTTGGTTAAGTCAATCTATCATAGGTAATGAAAATTATGAATTCAATCAATATGATGCAGCATCTATTGGTAAATTAACTGATTCTGAATTACGCCCAGGTTTAAATTCAAGAGAATTATGTGCTACACATCCAGGACATATTTCATCAGATGATAATATTTTAGTATGGAGTAATTCTGGTGCTTTAGTTTGTAAAAGATCAGATTCATTTGATGCCAATTTTGAAGAACAAAAATCTTCATTAGGATTTGAAACTAAAGAAGAATTAAAAGTCTTTTATGAAGGTACTTTAAAGATTACTGACGCTATTATTCCACCAGATATGGGTCTTTATAAAGTTGAAAATGATTTGAATGAACCTGAAAGAGGTTGGAAACCTAGTGGTTTATGTTATGGCTATTTTTGGTGTGCTTATGATCAAATTGGTGGTAGCGATTTACCTGAGCATCAAGGTACATTGATTCATTTCGATGATGATGAAATTACTTGGCATGATTTTATTTCGAAAATTTGGACCATTTCAATTTCAGCAACTAAAAAAGCTGACTAGGAGGATTATTTATTTTTATTTATTCATTTTTTGGATTTTGGTATACCTTTTCGTGTTTTTTTTTTTTTTTTTTTTTGAAATTCAGTTCATTTGTTTATTATTCATTTATTTACTTTTACCACCCCCTTTTTTATTATTATTATTTTTCTAAAAGGTGTATTTTTATTTTTAGATTTAAATTTTCTTACAAAACAATAGCTAGTTATTCGTCCAAACTTTTTGGTGTAAGGGCACTCAAATAAATCTGTTGAAAGACTAAAAAAAAGAAAAAAAAAAAAAAAAAAAAAAAAAAAAAAAAAAAAAAAAAAAAAAAAAAAAAAAGCCTTAAGAGATAAAGATAAGTGTAATGAATGTGTCTTTTGAAAAAAAAAAAAAAAAAAATCATAAGAGAACTCAAAATAGTAGAATTAAAATGTACAATGGTGGAATTGAACTGAAGTCCATCATGTATATTTATGTATCTGTGTTGTGCTATTATCTCGCTTACATAATTGCTGATACTATTTCTCAACAGGGTTATGGGGGAAAGAAAAGAAAAACAGAGAAGGAAAAAAAAAAAAAAAAAAAAAAGATTTCATCAACGTAAGTTTAATAATTGTTGGATCAAATCGTGCATCGTTGGTGGAAATAAATATTAATAATAATAATAATAATAATAACAATTGAGCAGCGATTGTATAAAAAATAAATAAATAAATATCATTAAACATGCAAGCACCGGTGGTATTTATGAACACTTCCACCGATCGTAAAACCGGTCGTGAAGCTCAAGTTTCCAACATCACAGCAGCAAAAGCAGTTGCCGATATTATTAGAACTTGTCTAGGACCAAAAGCCATGCTTAAAATGCTTTTAGATCCAATGGGAGGAATTGTTTTGACTAATGATGGGCATGCTATTCTTAGAGAAATCGATGTTTCTCATCCTGCTGCCAAATCAATGATTGAATTATCAAGAACTCAAGATGAAGAAGTTGGAGATGGAACTACATCAGTGATTATTTTAGCTGGAGAAATTTTAGCTCAAACATTTGAATATATCGAAACTAAAAATATTCATCCGGTTATAATCATTCAAGCTTTGAAAAAAGCTCTTAGTGATGCATTGGAAATCATTCATGAAATTTCAAAACCAATTGATATTAATAATGAAAAAGCAATGATCAAATTGATTTCTGCATCTATTGGTACAAAATATATTGCTAAATGGAGTGATAAAATGTGTGAATTGGCTTTAAGAGCCGTCAAAACTGTGATGATTAATGAAAAAGATCATAAAGAAATCGATATTAAAAGATATATTCGTATAGAGAAAATTCCTGGTGGAGAAATTGAAGATTGTGAAGTTTTAGATGGAATAATTTTGAATAAAGATGTTACACATCCAAAAATGAAACGTCATATTGAAAATCCTAGAGTTATTTTATTAGATTGTCCACTTGAATATAAAAAAGGTGAATCTCAAACCGATATTGAAATCACTAATGAAGAAGATTGGAATAAAATTTTACTTATTGAAGAAGAACAAGTCAAATTGCTATGTGATCAATTGTTAGAATTCAAGCCAGATTTGGTCATTACTGAAAAAGGGGTTTCTGATTTGGCTCAACATTATCTTTTAAAAGGTGGAGTTACTGCATTAAGAAGAGTCAAAAAATCAGATAATAATAGAATTGCTAGAGCTACAGGAGCAACTGTTGTGAATAGAGTTGAAGATTTAAAAGAAAGTGACGTTGGTACTAAATGTGGAGAATTTAAAGTCGAATTGATTGGTGACGAATATTTCTCTTGGTTGGTTAAATGTAAAGATCCTCAAGCTTGTACTGTATTATTACGTGGTCCTTCAAAAGATGTTTTAAATGAAATTGAACGTAATTTACAAGATGCAATGGCTGTCACTAGAAATGTTTTATTCGAACCTTCTTTATCTCCAGGAGGTGGGGCCACCGAAATGGCAGTCTCTGTCAAATTGGCAGAAAAGGCTAAATCTATCGAAGGTATTGCTCAATTACCTTATAAAGCTGTTTCTGATGCTATGGAAGTTATTCCAAGAACTTTAATTCAAAACGCCGGGGGTAACCCAATTAGAATTGTTTCTCAATTAAGAGCTAAACATGCAAATGGTGAACATACTTTTGGTATCGATGGTGACAAAGGTAAAATTGCCGACATGAAAGAATATGGTATTTGGGAACCAGAAGTAATTAAACAACAAAGTATTAAGACTGCTATCGAAAGTGCTTGTTTGTTGTTAAGAGTTGATGACATTGTTAGTGCTGTTCGTAAAGGTGAATAAAAATGAACTCACTTTATACAAAGTCACCATTAAGTTTCTTTTTTCTTTTTCTTTTTTTGTCATTCCTATTCTTTCATTTTTCTTCTAGGTTTTCGTAATTTGATATCATGTTAATCTTTTAATCAATGTGTTTTTTTCGTAATCTGCTATTCATATGTATTGGGTCTTTGTATAGTCTTTTGAAACAGAGCGAAAGTTTTTTTCATTTGGTCTTCTTGCTCTTTTTTGAAACCATGATATTAGGCCTTGAAAAAAAAAAGAAAAAGAAAAAAATTAAAAATCCTTATTCTCCTCAACCTGATTTTGTTTTTTTACACTCTCAATCTTCATTTATTCTAAAAAAAAAACTTTAGATCTTTTGCTGAAGAAAATCAAAAATTGATCCTCCATTTTTTATCAACTTCATTTGAATTTGAAACTGTAGCTAGTGACAAAATTAGATTTTAAAATCTACATTAGTTCTCAGAAATTCTTAACAAAAATCAAAACAAAATGACTTTTCACTGACTGACTAAACATTTTTTTTAAAAAACATAAACAATCAAATGAAATTAAAGAATACATGGGTGTCTCAAGATAAAAACCTGATGACTAGTAAGCAAACACACAAAAAAAAAAAAAAAAAATTAATTATAATAGCTTTTTTAGATTTCAAAAATATGTTACTTGTTATTATATCTAGTAAAAACTTTGATTTGAGACCAAATACTAATGGAATAGATGATTCGTAACCTAGTGTACCTGGGGCGCGTGCGGATGAATTTATCTGTCAAATCAAATCAAATCCAATAAAACTTCTAAAATTTAGGCTGATTTTTTTTTAAGAAAAAAGTTCAATATCCTCAAAGACAGAATTCTCATGAGATTCGCTTTATAATAACTTTGTAATAATACAAGTGTTATAATCTATTGCGATAAAAGATAATCATCACAAGCATCTTTGTAAAGAGAAATGTTCGAATTTCCTATCCTTAATAATTTTATCTCTACTTTTTCGAGGTTCATCATACATTGAAGTTCTTAAATATTTTAGTTTACGAGATGAATTATCGACTGTAAATTTTTAGGAAATTATTAATGACCGAGACTTTTTACTGAATAACAGACGGCTAAGAATTGATTTTAGACTTTTCAACACTTAACTTGCTACCTGTAAGTTTCTCAAACTTAGCTATCTATTCAATAGCCTATTTTTTTTTTATTTTTTTTTTTTTTCTTCATCACAAAAAGTCGTGGATTAAAGAAACATGTTATACACTGAATAAGAGGGAAACCCTAAAAAAAAGGACATCAATTCTTGCTCATGAGAAAACAAAATATAATAAATATATTGATAAAAACAAAACCCCCGATATATAAAAAAGACAATGAGAAATTAAAATAAAAGAAAATTAAATTTAACAACAATCAATAGTAAATGAAATAAAACTTAGGGAAAAATTAAAAGGTGAGAACCAGAGAAAACAAAACAAAAAACAAGAAAAATAGAGAAATTACATAAAGCGACATGCAGTTATAATAAAAATATTTTATGATCAGATAAACCAAAAAAAAATACTTTTAATGACTAGTTCATTGTTCCTCTAAGAGCATAGATAATAAGGTACACCCTTCCTCTTTCTATCTGCTTCCATAGGGATGTAAATAAACTGGGCGGAGGGGGAGATTTCACATTCAAATGATTCGAACATTTATGAACTAAACTATATACTAAATAGAGGGGAAAACCTAACAAGGACATCAATTTTTGCGAAATAACAAAAGTCAATGGTAAAATTGATATGAAACGAATATATCAATGAAACAAAACCCTCAAAGTATAATCAAATAAAATCAAGATAATAAATCAAAATAAGGTAATATAAAATAGAAGTAAATAATGCTTCTTGAGAAGGGCCAAGTAAGAAGAAAAGAAAACAAAAAGAAGAGAAGGAAAAAGTAAAGAAAATGGATAACTAAAATCAAAAATATCTATTAATCATAGAGACCAATGAATATTCTTAATGATAGCTTCATTATCTCCGTTGGATCTTAAAGAGTGATGCATTAAATGATCCCTCCTTCGATCCAATTCCCTAAGAATAAAAACAGCCTGGTCTAGTTTGATTAAGTCACGTAGATTTAAGTATTTCATTTTTATAATGTCAGCCAAATTGGAGGAAAGCACCCCACAGATATTTTTAATTTGCTGAGTAACATGGCATTCTTGAAGAATATGATTAAGGATATTCAGTTTATTTCCATTATATGCATGACCACAATGTAGACAATCTTTAAAGTAGGTCCAAATATTTGCTCCTAGTATTAGGAAATCCCAGATTTGCAAGATTTTAATTGTATATAGTTTCACATAGTTTAAAAGCCAAAAAATTGGGCGTGTGGCGTAGTTGGTAGCGCGCTCCCTTAGCATGGGAGAGGTCTTGGGTTCGATTCCCAACTCGTCCAATACAGTACTTGTTGGAACTTTTTTCAAACATGAATGGTGAAATTTTTTTTCTATAAATATATTTCTATTCTACTTTTTTATTTTATTTAGAAAAGAGGTTAGAGAGATTTATATCTATTTTTATTACTTATTATTTTTTATTTTTAATTATTCTTTTGAATTTTTACTTTGAATTGTCTATTCTTCTGAACAGTTTTATTCTTGAGTTATATTCATATTATTATTCTAAAACTCACTATTTTTTAATCTTTTTTATTAATTGTGATTTAAAATAAGAATTCAATACATTGTTATTATTATTAAAAATCTAACTGATAAAAATTTACTCCTAAAGTTATAAATTATTACGCTATATTCCATTTTATATATCGTGATATTTGTTATTCTTTTATCTTTTATTTATTTATTATTTATGTCAGTTGAGGATACCCATTTCTGATATGAAGTTGATTTAAAGAAATAAATCTTAATTAACAAAATTGATGAGGTCATCAATGATATTGATGAGATTACAGCTGGAAACTTACAGGCGCGCTAGTGGTAAAACCTTTGATAAAATTCATTCTAATTTATTTAATAAATTGAATGTTATTTTTGACAGAGCTGTTAAAACTCAACAAAATCAATAAGAAATTAAAATAAAAAGGAGAATAGAAATATATTTATAGAGAAAATTTTTCATCAATTCATGTTGAAAAAATTTCCAATAAACAATAGAAAAAAAACCAAGGCGACGAAAAAATTTCATCACACAATAGAATAGAAAAGTAAAAGTAAAATAAAATAAAGTAAAATAAAATAAAGTAAAATAAAATAAAGTAAAATAAAATAATTATATCTTGACAGATATTTGAAAGAGATTTTATAATTGGGTCCGAAGTAAGAGCTAATATAAACAAAGTAGGACTGAGCGGATTTCCTTGTAAGGTTCCGCATCCTAGCCTAAATGGTAGGCCAATATAACCATTGGTATCTAACAGTGCAACACTTGCCCGTAAGCTATTTACTATCATTTTCAGAAATTTTTTGCCAAAATTCAAGACCTTCAATAAACAAGCGATAAACTTATGCAGTATTCTGTCAAAAGCTTTATTAAGGTCCATTTGAAAGATTTTTGCATTCTAACTGGTTTTGAGATAACCAGAGGGTTTCATAGAAGAGAAGAATTGTTTGAATGTTCCAATTTGTTCGAATGGGGTACGATTTGGAACAAATCCCAGAAACATAAATTTGCGATTATAGTCGATTAAAAAATAAGTATCCAAAGATTAATATATGGATGGATAGTGTAGTGGTTATCATTCTTGCCTTCCAAGCATGAGACTCGGGTTCGATTCCCGATCCATTCATTTTCTAATAATCTTTACCCATAAAATACTTTTTTGAATATTGGTTTAAGGATACCAATTTGTTGGTGTATACAAGGGAGGCCTGGTTACACAATACGGGCGCGACTCCCTTAGTAGTGTGAGGTTCCTACTCACTGCCGTACAAGAGCCCAAAGTTTTTTTTTTTCACATTCAAATGAATCGTACATTTATGAACTAACTATATACTAAGTAGAGAGGAATAAGGTAACATGAAATAGAAGTAAATAATGCTTCTTGAGGACCAAGTGCTCTTTTTTTTTTTTTTACAATCGCACATATTAGTTTTATGAACTTAACACTTTCCAGATAATTGATCCCTGTATTTTTATCAACCCAGGGCCAGGGGGTTGGGATGTGCGTATTGTAGCCTTGTATGTAGACAAGTGCCCTGGCTGATTTGTTTATGAGTGATCATCTATGGAAAACCTTTTGAAACCTCAAAAATTGGAGGGTTGGCCGAGCGGTCTAAGGCGACAGACTTAAGATCTGTTGGGTATTCACCCGCGCGAGTTCGAATCTCGCATCCTTCAAATCTTTTTACCTAGTTTTTCCAAAAATTATTTGTACTGTCAAGGGAAAATAAACAGTGTCTACATTATTCGAAAGCTCAAACACTACATTAGTTTGTCAAATTGTGCATCTTTGGTGCGCTACTCTATAGTCTTATTGAGTATCAGTTTTTCAAATGGCCAGTTTCGTCCTCTAGTTTATTCTGAGGACCTGTATAATTATTCTCTCCTTCCTCCAATTGTTCCTCTATGTACTATTTATTTCGGGATGTACCTTGTGGTCATTGACGAATGATCACTCCATATGATGACATTAACAATAATAATTACTTGGTTGTTAAAATGGGTCATTGACGAATGACCTATAGTCATCATATGTCCTGATATTACTACCAGAGTCAAATATTACATCACAAGGTGTGATATAAGATCAATGGAGTAGTTTCTGATAATGAAACTACAGTGGAGCTTCCAGTTGTCGTGGAAGGAAGAAACTACTATTTAAGTAATTTATTTTACACATTCAACGTATTTGGTCGTTCCAGTTTCCAGTCATTTTTTATGATATTCGCTTGACAAGTAAACATAATAGTCATGTTTGAAAATAGATTTTTATCATCTAATGAATGAAAAAAAAAAAAAAAAAAAAGAAGAAAAGAGACTATTTTTTTCAAATATTAAATAATACTATGTAATAAACTTAATATAGGTAAAAAGAAGATGTTAAACTTCGATAAGAAGCACTTGAAAACTTGACCCTAGGATTCGACCCTAGGTGTAGCAAAAAATGGTTTACCCATATAATAACATAGAAAGACTCCAGACTTATATGCATCAACAAAATTTTAAGTTTAAATTAAAACTTCTGACTCAGGAATCCTAAATATAATATTCAGGTGAGCACTTTGAGCACATCAAGAAACAATATCATGTTTACAACACGATTTTGCTTTAACCCAAGCAAGCAGTAGACGATATAATGCAGAGAGAAAATTTTTTTGAAGCATGCGAGATTCGAACTCGCGCGGGTGAATACCCAACAGATCTTAAGTCTATCGCCTTAGACCGCTCGGCCAACCCTCCAATTGTTGTGCATTTTTAAAAAGAATCTTTTTGATTTTCCCCTTGGGGTGCTTTCCTCCAATTTATTTTATTGAATGCAAAATTTCAAAAGAAATATGGAAAAGAATGAATATGAAAATTCCACAAAATTGGATGAATT
>JASTUB010000318.1:0-19677 GCA_031124825.1 Saccharomycopsis vini
GATGATGATGATGATGATGATGATGATGATGATGATGATGATGATGATGATGATGATGATGATGATGATGATGATGAAGAAAAAGAATTGGAAAATTCATTATTGAATGAATGCTTTCATGAGATGAAAATATATATTGTCCCACTAAAAAATTTACAAGAATGGAAACTACTGCCTGAGATAGTAGAAGAATTGAGTTATGCAACTAGGAGCTGTATAAAAAAGTTGGAGTCAAAATTTTTTATGAATGATATTGAGCTTGAAAGTTTAAAAACTCAAATTTTTCTCAATGGTGGCGACATCACCAATAATCTTGAAGAGGCCAGTATCATTGTAGTCCCAAGTTTTATCAAAAGAGACCTAATAGATAATAATAATCACAATGAAATTAGGAATCAGCTATTGCAGAGCTTCTACAATAGCTTAGATGAGCATGTCAAGTCCATAAGAAAAATAATCGCAAAGAGATCAACGGGAGATGGTTACTTGGTGGCAAAGATACCTAGAATTGTAAACGATAATTTTATTAGGGACTCTATTGAGGAGAGTTGTTTAGTCAACGCAGAGCTTCAAAAATACCAGCCAGAAGTTGCGTTGCAGTGATTATTTTGTTTTCATCTTGCTCAGACAGGAAAACATTATATAGAAAGTGTAATTTTTTTTTTTTTTTTTTTTTTTTTTTTTTTTTTGTCTCTCCCAATTTTCTACTTCTGAAAAAACTACTGTAAAATTAGTTCATGAAAACTATTTACTCACTACCAAAATTCGAAAAAAAAAAAACTTCACTACTTTTGTAGCCCTTGTTAGTGGTTGAAAGAATTTATTCAAATATACAAATTAATGATACAGTTTTCAAAACAAGTACTGTTTTAGAATTTCAAATAAGAAATATATGACCAATTTGAATTTAATTATTACAAATCGAACGCGTACTTTGATTTTTGCCTAATTTGTTTACCGTATTTGATCAATAAGAAAGGAACCGGAGATAAAACAAGTGAAAACAAGCCCAACAATAAACCGGCCCAATTAATTCCCATATTCTTGAACATATAAGTAGCAAAAAGAGGGAAAACTGCCCCACAAATACTTCTAACAAAAGTATTAGCAGCTAGAGCACTAGCAGCATAAACCAAGTAAGCATCAATAATATAATTCAAACATGGCAAAAAAATACTCATGATTCCAAACCCAATGAAAACACCAGCAAACCCAGGGGCTTCCCAAGGAACAGTATCACTATAATTACCAGTCCAACAGAGCCAAAGCAAACCAGCGGGGAAAATAAACGCTCCAGGAATCAATCCTGGCAAACGAGCTTCAGGTACTGGTTTACCACCAGCTTTATCAACTGCTTTTCTATTGTATTGTTCAGCATATAATATCCAACATGCCCCTAAAATTTGACCAACACACATGGAAATATAAGGCAAATAAATCTTACCTCCTTTCCAGCCATAACCCGATTCAAAAATCATAGGATATGCAGTCAAACAAAGATAAAGGATCCCATAAACAAACGAAACGTATACAGTGATGATGAAAATAACTGGCTCGGCGAACAACAAAACAATTGGACGTGAAATATTGTTTTTCACGATTTCTTGAAATGACAAATTGAATTCATCATGAGCAGCACGTATACCCCAATTATCAGTACGACGACGAAGCTCTTCTGCTTTTGCGGAAAGGATGATTGGGTGATACGATTCTTCATAAACAAATAGAACCAATAAAAAGGAAAAAGAGCCGAAAATTCCCGTCAAGTATTCAGTCCATCTCCAACCAAGATACGACGCAGAAACATAGCCACCAACAATTGGAGCAATTTGAGGTCCTAAAACCACACCTAGGGCAAAAAATGTAACACTATAGCCTCTTGTTTTATTATCGAAAATATCTGCAAAAGCACCTGGAACTACCACAATTGGTGCAGATCCAATAAAGCCACTGAAAAAACGACAAATTAAAATTGTTTGAAGATTTTCTGCAGTAGCCACTGCAAATTGGAAACAAACAAATATAAAACACGAAACCAACATTGTAGGTTTACGACCGTATAATTCACTTAGAGGAGCCCAAATTACTGGTCCAGTAGCAAATCCAAGAACATAAAAAGAAACAGTAAGGGTGCCGACCTCAGTAGAAACATGATATTTTTTAGAAATATCTGCAACACCTGGAGATAGTACGGATGAGCCAAAAGTAAGAGCTATAACCGGTAATGTGAGGGCAAAAAAAATGGAAATTTTTTTAGAAGTTGACCAGTTAAAAGGATGAAGTGGGTCATCTTCTCCTTCAAAACTCACAAGAAATTGTTCTTTATCAGGTAAAGGTTGTGGATATGGTCTTCCTCCACCCATTCGAGGCAAGGGTGTAGTATATTGTTTATTCAAGTCTATAGCTGCATCTGAGATAGATTTGGTATATTGATGAGTTATTTCATCCTCTGATAAACCGCCTTTATCATTGTTATCAGGATCAATAGCAGGATTAGTTTGTTTGGAATTTGAAGTATTTCTGACAGGGCCAGAATCATCCACCAATGAAATAGGATAAGGAGAATCGGTCAGTGCTTGAGTAGAAAAATATTCTCGTGAATTTCTTGGAGTAATATTTTGAAATTCTACTAGCTCCCCATACACTAATGAGTTTAAAGGAGGGTTCTGATTGATGGGTTCTTGTTCACTAGACATGAGCTCCTACTATTGGTGGAAAATCAAATATAGAAAGGAAGAGGAGCAATAAAAAAAAAAACTGTAATTGATAATAAGCTGAAAAATTGAATTTTCTATACAGCTTTATAAGATTAAATGCCGAAATATTTAAATAAACTTAAGAAAGAAATCTACAAAAAGAGCTATTTTGACAGGATATAAGTACTTCATTAGGTCTGCAAGGACATGCATGTTCGGATCGGAAACTAAAACGGCTAACTGTTACTTGCAGCCGTAATACGATTTGGAACGTAAATTAGCCTAATATTATTATTCCTGTTTGAAATAAACCACATTTGTTTTTAGTTTTTTGTCTTTTTAAGATAACAATCCAAGTCTGTGTTAGGGATTAGGTTAGAGACTTGTCTTATGATCGATGACTCCGCTATTTCAACTGTTTTGATAATCTTGATTTTTATAAAATATTGGAAAAATTTTTATCAGCGCTAAATAATTTTTGATTTACAGCTTTGGTGGTTGAAAATATAAAAAAAAATATATCAATTGTATATCTATTTGAAACGTGATGAGGAATGAAAACAAAATAAAAGCAAACAAAAAAGAAATATACGGGATAGAAAAAGAAGATAATTTTGATTATGATTTATAAATTCATTCTTGCATGTCAAAAGCGTACTTTGATTTTTGTCTAATTCTTTTACCATATTTCATGAATAAAAAAGGAACTGGAGCTAAGGCAAGGGAAAATAAGCCCAATAATAAACCGGCCCAATTAATTCCCATATTCTTGAACATATAAGTAGCAAAAAGAGGGAAAACTCCTCCAAAAATACTTCTAACAAAAGTATTAGCAGCTATAGCACTGGCAGCATAAATCAAGTAAGAATCAATAATATAATTCAAACATGGCAAGAAAATACTCATGATACCAAAGCCAATAAACAATCCAGCAAAACATGGGGCTTCCCAAGGAACAGTATCACTATAATTACCAGTCCAACAGAGCCAAAGCAAACCAGCGGGGAAAATAAAGGCCCCAGGAATCAATCCTGGCAAACGAGCTTCAGGTACTGGTTTACCACCAGCTTTATCAACTGCTTTTCTATTGTATTGTTCAGCATATAATATCCAACAAACTCCAGAAATTTGACCCACACACATGGCAATATAAGGCAAATAAACGTTGCCTCCTTTCCAACCATAACCCAATTCAAAAATCATAGGGAAGGCAGTCAAACAAAGATAAAGGATCCCATATACAAATGAAACGTATATGGTAATGAGAAAAATAATTGGCTCTGTGAATAATAAGACAATTGGACGTGAAATTGTATTTTGTACAATTTCTTTGAATGATAAATTGAATTCATCGTGAGCAGCACGTATACCCCAATTGCCAGTACGACGACGGAGCTCTTCTGCTTTTGCAGCAAGGATGATGGGGTGATGAGATTCTTCATAAACAAATAAAACCAATAATGATGTGAAAGAGCTGAAAATACCCGTCAAATATGCAGTCCATCTCCAACCAAGATATGAAGCAGCGACATAACCACCAACAATTGGAGCTAATTGAGGCCCTAAAACCACTCCAAGAGAGAAGAAAGTGATAGCGTACCCTCTAGTTTTATTATCAAACATATCAGCAAAAGCAGCACCGACAACCACTAATGGGGCTGAGCCAATACAACCACCAAAGAATCTGCAAATTAAAATGGTTTGAAGATCTTTGGCTGTGGCCACTGCAAATTGAAAACAGACAAATATAAAACAAGAAACCAACATTGTAGGTTTACGACCATACAATTCACTAAGAGGGGCCCAGATTATTGGACCAGCTGCAAATCCAAGAACATATAATGCAACACCAAGGGTTCCAACCTCATTGGAGACATGAAATTGTGCAGAAATGTATGGAATTCCAGGCGAAAAAACAGATGAACCAAAAGTAAGGGCCATGACAGATAAAGTTAAAGCAAAGAAAGTCGAAAGCTTTTTAGAGAATGGCCAATTAAAAGGATGTAGAGGGTCATCTGCTCCTTCAAAACTCACAACATATTGATTTTTATCAGGTAAAGAAGGAGGATAAGGTCTACCTCCCCCCATTCGAGGTAATGGATTAGTATATTTTTTAGATATTGTTTGTTTTGAAATGTTAGTTAATGAGCGACTAAGACGTTCAACATCAGTTACTTGTGTACCAATATCAGGGCCAATATCGGCCATAGAGCGTGTATACTGACGAATTAATTCATCATCGGAGGATACATCACTATCGTTGTTCCCAGCAGGAGAATTTTGAGGATTGTCTTTGACATTGGCAATATTGGCAGAAGTTATTGGACAAGGCTCATCAACTGAAGAACTGGAATATGGACCATCATCCAGAGTTGGAGAAGGAAGATAAACTGGAGAATTTTTTGAGCTAGTATATGGAGATTCTAGTCTCTCGGCAGACCCTGATGAGTTAGAAGAGAGTTTGTGGCTAGTGGGTTCTTTTTTATTAGACATTGCTTCTTGTTTTCAATCAACAAAACAAATATACACTAATCTGCCTACAAACAAGAGGAAAAATTGTAGATAAGTTAAAAAGAAAATCAAGCTGAAACAAAATGATTTTAATAGTTATCTTTGCGTAAGACATAAGTAAAATAGCAAGGACAAAGAATCGAGAAATAAAACCACAGAACCGAGAAAAATAAACAAAAAAAGAAAAGCAAGGTTTTGACAGCAATTATAAGCTTCTCTCTGCATAGTAATGTATGTTGAAACATATACATGCAGGTGCTCAAGGATTTGCAGGCAAAAACAACAACTAAAAGAGGTGATTTTTTGTTTTATCAAAATCTACTTGACAAATTACTTTTGATAGATAAGTGGAGACTTATACTTAGACTTATTATTATTATTATTATTATTATTATTATTATTATTCATTATTATTATTATTATTATTATTATTATTATTATTATTATTATTATTCATTATTATTATTATTATTATTGAGGAAAATTGAAAGCATTGAAAGCAAAAAAAAACTTTATTTTGAAGTTCGTAAATATGTATTTAATTTTTTTTATTCATTTATTGTTACCTATTAGTACTACTAACTTGTAGGGAAAAGTTAAAGTTAAGTTGTGTTACTTTCCATCTTTGTGTACCCTAATGAAAAGATGTCAAATGCTTCAGAGTGCTCTTAGTTCTATCACGTGAGTAGCTCGCAGAGCTCTTTCAAATCTTTCAATTTTGGGTGTGGAGCCCTTTACTCCATAATCGATTAGTAAAGTATCAGAATACTACTGTTTATTTTTCAATTTTTCTGGAAAATTCACCTGTTGCTTTTTTTTCTTTTTTTTTTCTTTTTTTTTTTTTTTTTTTTTTTTCTTTCTTCCGAGGTGGCATTTTTCGATGAGCATCTTTTTAAAGGAATATTTCACTTTTTTTTGTTGTGTGAATCTTTCGGTCCTTGATTTATAATCAGATTCTCTTATTATACGTCATTAGATTTATTATTATAATCAATTAATTAATTTGCTGTCCTCTTCAATTTGTTTTTATTTCTCTCTTTCTTTTTTCTCTTAATAAATAGAAAAATTGCTGAAAGGCGAATCATAGATCATTTCAAGATTCACATTACATCAATTTAATAAGCCAATCAAAATGATAATCTTACCATATTTTGCCCTTATACTTTCTGCAGCGTCATTCAATTTGGATTCAAATAGTAATCCATTTGATGAACCTTTGAATAACGAAGACAATGAATCTCTATTCTCTGGCTCTAATAAAGAAGCTTCATCCAATACTTTATCTCTTATTCCGGCAATAGGTTTTGTTAATCCTCAAGCATGTACGGTTGATGATGGATGTGATGATACTTTTTCTACAATTGATCTGGTTAATGCCAAAATTAGACCACATCTTCAAAGTTTGGTTAAATCAGAATTTTTCAAATATTTCAAATTACAATTATACAAATCTTGTCCGTTTTGGCCCGAAAATCCAATGTGTTTTAGTCCAAGTTGTGCGGTTGAAATTGAAGATGGTAATAAATTTGACTGGAATATTTTAGAAGAAGATGATAATAGTGACGAACTTCATATTGATCTTGACTCTCAAATCATTGAATATAATTGTGATTATTGTAATACTAATGAAGAAAATCAAGATGATGCAGTTTATGTTGATTTAACTTTGAATCCTGAAAGATTCAGCGGCTATGGTGGCGAAGAAGCTGGACGTATTTGGAGGGCAATTTATCAAGAAAATTGTTTCAATAAACCTAAATTAGATGAAAAATCTGAATTTAATGAAAGTGATAAATCTCCTTCACCATCTGCTTTATTAAATAACAAATATTTCAATTTTTTGGCATCTTGGTCTAATAAATTGAAAAAAAATGAAAATATTAAAAACTATCAATTAGTTAATCAATTGATGAATCAAGAAGATGATCAATGTATTGAAAAAAGAGTTTTTTATCGTCTTGTTAGTGGTATGCATGCATCAATTGGTACTCATTTATCATTTGAATGGTTGAACACTAATAAAAGAAATGCACGTTTTGAACCAAATTTAAAACTTTGGATGGAAAGAGTTGGAGCATTTGGTGATAGACTCTCTAATATTTATTTCAATTACTCTTTAGTAACAAAGGCCATTTTAAAACTTAGCGAACATTTGAATCAAATTCAATTTAGTAATTCTAATGAAGAAAAACAAATCATCAATTCTATTGTTTCAGGAATTAACCCATATGAAAACTCGATTTTTAATGAAAGATTGGTATTCAACTATGAAGATGATTTATCAAATCAATTACTTAAAAATGAATTCCGTGCAAATTTCAAAAATGTTTCTAGTTTAATGGATTGTGTTGGTTGTGAAAGATGTCGTCTTTGGGGTAAAGTTCAAACTTTAGGCTATGGTACTTCTTTGAAAATTTTATTTGAATTAAATGATGATAATAATGAAAATTTTGATGTCAAATCTTTAAAAAGATCTGAAATTGTTGCCTTAATCAACACATTTGATAGATTGAGTAAAAGTATTGAAATTATCAATTATTTCCGTTCTGAATGGGAAAAACTTTCTACACCTGAATCTGCTGCTTCTTCTATTCCTAGCCTTGAATCTCCTCTTGATTCTAATCTTGATTTGAATGATACTATTGTTGAACAACCAGCAGAAGAAGAATATTTAACTGAGAATGAACAAAAAGTTGCGTATCAACAAAAAATTTTCAAACAAAAAAGCACAGCTTCTCAAAATCTTGAAACCCAAGAATCTAGCACAACAGAGCCATCTTCTAAGATCTCTTCTTCATCCACTTCAACAAAGCTGAATAAATTTCCTAAATCCATTAGATCGAAAAATGTTGATTCATCTAAAAAAGAACTTGGTTCCCTTTTCAAGCAAAAGAAAAAAGAGCATGAACTTTCAATGAATCCTGATTTACCAACACATGAAAACAAAATGTTTGTATATGATTATGAAACAGAAGCAGATATTGAAGAATTAACTGATGATGAAAAAACTTACAGACGTATTTTTTATAGATCACTTGTTCTTAAAAATAGCAAAAAATCTCAAAACAAAGTTTTTTCCGATCATTGGAATGAAGTTATGCAAGAATTCCGTGACGTGGCTAAATTTATATGGGAAAGTTATTTATATTTTCCATACAATTGTTACAAGATGTTTATTATTAAAGCAGAATATTGGTGGAACTCATTCATTAGTAATGAAGAATTTTTCGAAGAAAAGCAAGCTTTATCCAAACTTTATTAATAAGATCAGTTGATATAATGGGCCGGGAAATTATTCTTAGATATAATTCTGGCTATTTTCTATTAGAAAAAAAAAAAAAAAAAAAAAAATTAAAGAAAGATTACTTTTTTGTTTTTGTTTTATGGGGGGGCTTTTTATTTTCCTTTTCTATTTTTGACTTTTTACATTTCTTTTCTCGTTATACAATCTTTGTTGTTGCATGTACTATTATACTATAAACAGTCGAATAAAAAAAATTGCATTAATTTATTGCTTTTTCGTTCTGAAATATTGGGTCTTGTAAGATTACGATAAGAGAGAATCAATAAAAATCATGAACCTCTACAAAAAAGAGACATGAAGAAGAAGTAAAATAAGAACAAAATATTAGAACTTAGTAATATCTTGCTTTTTGGTTTTACCTAATTCGATGATAAAGCTTCTCGAATTTCTATAATGATACGAGAAAATAATCCTGAGTAGTCCTGCCTCAAGATTCATCTCTAAAAGCGAGATATGATATATTTTTAAAAGGCTATTGAAATGGAGTATTATCAAATCATGGTGGTAGATAAGAGCTCTAATTGAGGTGCTTGCTGAAGTTATTTCATTGATGAATGAAAAACATTTCGACGATAAAATTGATTTAATAATTGGCGGTAGCGTTAGAGGAGTCACAGCTTTGTGTCTTTGTTCTTGATGAGTTGGTTGGTTTGGGTAGAGCCAAACCTATGGTGAACCAGAGTCTGTCAAATATTTAGAGAAGAAGTTGAAATTAACACGTACTTATGATTTAAATCCCCATTGACTCAGAAATCATACTATCAGTCTTTGTTTGTTTGTTTGTTTTTTTCAAGTGTACTCATTATTTAGGTCCTCAGATTAAAATCTTCAACTATTAGTTGAAAATCGCATTGCCATGGAATTCAAATTGGAAAAAAAAGGTTAAGTGGTCCCTAGCAGGATCGAACTGCTGATCTTGGCGTAACATTACCTTTTCAGGTTGATATTAGCACCACGCCTTAACCAACTGGGCCAAGGGACCTATCTTGTCTGAAAAAATAAATAGTTCTAAATATTTGCGGTTTTTTGTGATGGAAAAAAAAAAAACGAAAGTTAGAAATACAAATGCAAGCTGAGGTACTTAATCAATCTTTGAAATTATTTTTCTCATTTCAGCGGTTGTTTAAATGCTTACGATTAAATTATAATACATAAAGATATAAATTAAAAGAAGGGTTTTTTGGTGAGTAGTCAGTCACCCTTTTAAAGCTATTTTTTATATGGTTTTAATTGACCTTTAGAAGTTTTTTCCTTTCTATATATATGCATAGATTTTAATATAATATAAATCTAGTTTTTTGTGTTGAAAAAAAAAAAAAAAAAAAAAAATCTTGAATGTGAAAAAAAAAAAAAAGCGGAAGTCAAGCAAAAATTTCTTTCAATTTATAGTTAAGCAGAAGGGTTTGTTTTTTGTTTTATCAAGGAAAGAAATAATATTATTCAAAATTTAAATAAGCTTGAATTCAATTTGTGGAAAAAAAATGTTTTGAAAAATGATTTCGCCCAGGATCGAACTGGGGACGTTCTGCGTGTTAAGCAGATGCCATAACCAACTAGACCACGAAACCACTTTCTTGCAGATCTTTATTTTGTGGAAAAGAACTAAGTCAGTGTCCTCTATTATCGCCAAATTCACGACTTTTTGTGATAGTAAAAAAAAAAAAACATTCATCAAAAGTATTTACGAAGAGAAATATTTGAGTTTGATCTCTTTGATGATTTTCTCTCTACTTTCTTGAGGATCATCATGCGTCTGGGCTCCTTAATATATTAGTTTTCAAGATCAAAGACAAACTGTAATTTTTAGAAAACTATTTCTTGTCAAGAGTTCTTGTCCAACCATAGGAGACACAGAATAGACTTTAGACTTTTCAATACTCAGTTTTCTCCACCTGCAAATTTCATAAGATTTAGTCATGTATGTGTCCAATAGTTGATTTCAATTCTTCGTGATTTGTTGCAAATATTGTGACATTATAAGCAAAATCAGTAAACTTAATTTTTTGATAGGGTTTCACAAACTTCTTTACTTGTATTTCCGATTTTTTTTTTCCTTCTTTTTTTACTGTCAGACACACATTCTTACATTAAATAAACATGTTATAAACACTAAATAACGAGGAAAATCTGAGAAGGGCAGTAGTTCTTGATCGTACGAAAAAAAAAAAAAGCCAGCGGTATTATCAATATAAATAGAACTAAAGCAACCTCCCTCGTGTATAATAAAACGATAAGAAATTGAAATGAAAGGAAATTGAAATTAATAGGAATCAATTTTTTAAAATAATTAGAGAAAAACGAGAATCACATAAAACAACGAACAATTATCTCCATAATATCTAAGAGAAAAAGGCACCTATTGGTTCCTGCTTCGGTCTACTTCCATCAGGATGTCCAGATCCTGCAAAATAAGAAAGGATTTGCGAGTTAATAAGTAACAGTTGAATTCACTTAGGGGTGAATCACAAACACTCTTTAATTTTCAAGTGAAATAACATGTGTAAAGAATGTGATGAATTATATTCGATTTTTTGCCATCATATTGTTACGCACAATATACCAAGAAATTCCGAATTTCTGAGCCAAGAAGGGTGAAATGTAAATTTTGAAGTTTGACTGAATAAATGAGCAATGTTTCTTTGAACTTACTTCAAAACAAATTCCAATCTTTTTAAGAAAAGTCAATGAAATTGAGTGAATTAGACTCTTTGGTCTATATTTAGTATCTGATGTGGCAAAGGGTTTTCTTGTAAGCGAATCGTATTTTTTTTTAGAAAAAAAAGATGACTTACAGGCGCTCTAATTTAAATTGGAAGTATCCAGTGTTATAATAGTATTTCTAAGAAAATAAGCTATGTTTTCTTTACTATTGACTAAACTTGGGTAACCAACTTTCACAAATATCTAGGATACAGTAAAACTTTGCATAGAAGACATAACTTTATCACATTGAATAAGATATGTTCTAACAAAACAGTCAATCACTGGTTGAATTTTTGGATTTAAAACATATTATCATCATTTCTATACTTGGGATATAATTCCGAAGTTGCATTATACAGATCGTCTTTAACTATTACTATCATTTATTATATTATTATTGTTATTTTACTTTTAGATTTTACACAAAAATTAAAAGAGTATTACCAGGTAATTGGGAAAAGAAAAAAACATACTAAAATGAGAAAATTACATTCAAAACTTCTACAAAAATCTTCGGAGATCTAGTTAACATTGGTGGATTGACATTTGTAAAAGAAAAACATCTCCATCCTTGTTAGCTCAGTTGGTAGAGCGTTCGGCTTTTACGAAAGAAGGAACCGAAATGTCCAGGGTTCGAGCCCCTGATGAGGAGTTTTCTTTTTTTGGCACTTGTTTTCTAGCATTTTTTTTTACTTATTCGTTGATTAGGCTCATGTAAGTTTGTTTTTTAATCAATCGATTTTTAAAGAGATGTCTTTTTCAAAAAAAAATTGATACGGAATTCAATGAAGTTACAGATGGAAACTTACAGGTTATCACTAGGGTTTTAGGTATATATATATATATATCAGAATATGCCGAAGTGCACCAAAAGTACACCAAAAGTACACCAAAACTTAAAAATAGTGTAATTTTATATATAGTAAAATATTGCTTAGAATAATTAAAAGAATAACATGATTTTACATACAAAATATCGTAAATCTGTACAATAACTTTCTCTTTCTTGTTTTTTGAAACTCTATTTTGTTTTTCATGAACTTTTTAGCTGTAATCTGATTCATATAATTTATGAGCCCATAAATTTTGTTTTTGGTTTTTTTTTAAAAGGTTTTTTTGAGATAACTTCTTTTTTTTTCTCCAATATTGGTGTAATCAACCGATGAATAAAAAAAATTTAAAAAAAATGCTGGAAAACAAATGCCAAAAAAAGAAAACTCCTCATCAGGGGCTCGAACCCTGGACATTTCGGTTCCTTATTTCTTTAAAAGCCGAACGCTCTACCAACTGAGCTAACAAGGATGGAGTTGTTTTTCTTTTACAAATGTCAATCCACAAATGTTTTAGATCTCCGAGTATTCTTTTATTAGGTATATCATAATTTTCAGATCATCTCTAGTCATGATATATTTTGACATATCCATTGCTTATTACAGCGTGGGTGTTATGTATTGTGGATAATAGTTCCCCTCCCAAATCATGAATTAGATGATGATCTTCAAGACAACTAATCAAAAAGATTCACGAGCAAAACGGAAGATCACGGAGTCGGAGACAAAACTCAAACCGCTGCTTTTTTTTTTTTTTTTTTTTTTTTTTTGATTTTTGTTATAAAATGTGTGTGTGTGTGTGTGTTTTATTGTTTAAAATGTACCACAAGTTATAAACTTATTAGATACACGAATTATATCCCTCCTTTCATATCATATTAAAAAAAAAAAAAATGTCCATAATCACTGCTAAACAATACTTATTAAAAAATCATCTTGTTGATGGTAAAATCAACTTGAATTATGACAGTTCAGACGCGACTTTCGAACAAGTTGAAATCAAATATGATTTAAATGATCCAAATTTGTTAAAAGAAGGGCAAATTTTGATTGAAACATTGTATTTGAGCTGTGATCCAGCCCAAAAAGGTTGGTTTGGACCAACTGCAACTTATTTGCCAAAAACAGAATTAAAACAACCAGCTCCAGCAATGGGGATAGGTAAAGTTTTGAAATCAAATGCAAAAGGATTTGAAGTTGGAGATGTTGTTTCTGCAAAAGTATGTTGGACTACACATTTAATACTTACAGTAGACATGGGCACCACCAAATTTCCAAACCCAAACATTTTCCCTCATCAATCAAAATTGATCAGTGTATTTGGTACCACTTCATACACCGCATATTTTGCGATTTTCAAATATGCTGGATTAAAAGCTGGTGAAGGCAAAGATAAAGTTTTTGTGGTGACTGGGGCAGCAGGAGCAGTTGGATCATTTATAATTCTTTTATTGAACAAGGTCGTTGGGGCTAAAAAAATCGTTGCCATTGCTGGAGGAGATGAGAAAATCAAATATGTCGAAAGTCTTGGGGAACAAGTCATTGGGGTTGATTATAAGAAAAAAGACACTTTTAAACAAGATCTTGCCAAAGCTTTGGATGGTGATAAAGTTCATTATTTGTTCGAACAAGTTGGTGGGGAAATCTTGGATGCTGTTGTTTTGCATATGGAAAACCATGGTTCTATTTTACAATGTGGCTCAATCAGTGGTTATTTGGACCCAACCAAAGCATATTTCAAAAATTATATGGTTGTTATCACCAAAAGACTAAATATTAAAGGGTTTATCTTGATTGATGATATCCCAGAAATCCCTGAAGCAGTTAAACAGTTGTCAACATTTATTCAAGAAAAGAAAATTGATCTTTCACTTGTTAAAGAAACTATTGTCGATGCATCTGGAGATAATTTCAAAAAAATTCCAAATTTATGGTTAGGCTTGTTCACTGGGGCTAATATTGGTAAATATATTATTAAAGTTGCTGCTGATGCTAAATAGATCATTGAGTCCAAATTGATATTTATTGTTGTTTAGCTTGAAATTTCAGTTTTGATCATTTGTTATTTGATTATTATTTGATTGTTATTAGAATATTTGAATATCTGTTATTGATTATTTGCTATTGATTATTTGTTATTTAATTATTAATTATTAATTATTTGTTATTTGATTATTTGTTATTTGATTATTTGTTATTTGATTATTCATTATTTTCTTTGATTTTTCATAAAACTTATTGATAGATAATATTATGTTCAAATGGATTTTCAAAATTTTTAATGATTTTCAAAATTTTTTGTAAAATAAATTAAACAAAAGATTTGAAATGGTGTGTTTATATATTTTATAGCAACAATTAATCAGAAAAAGTAAAAAATAAAATAAAGTAAAGGATATAAGACAACTTCTGTTGTAATTTTGTAAAAACAATAGCAATTTTTAAGGCGCATTTTTAAACAGGGATTTAGTTTTACGAGTTTTCTTTTTTGGTTTTTTTTCCGCAAACATAATTGGAATATTGAAGATTTCACGAGTTTTTTTTTTTTCTTCTTTCTTTCTCACTTATCTTATTGATCTTGAAATTTCATTGTTTTTATTTATTGATTTGTGATTCATATTCTAAAATGCACTTCTTTAATCTAAATCAAACAAATATACTTGTATTGAATTCAATTTTCTCTTCAAAAGGATATTACATTCATCACCGTTTTACCATAAACTCACAACTGAAACAAATGTTTCACTTTTAATGCAATTTTCAATCTTAAATCGTAATTTGGTAAAACAAAATGGTGATAAGTATTTATTAAAACTCGTAAAATTAATTATTGGGCCACTGTTTTAATCCCAATCCCAAAAAAAAAAAAAAAAAATAGTATTAAACATTTTTCAAGACACTTTATTTCTTTACGGGTCTGTATTTTTTTTAACTATCTATCTCGCATCTTTAACTGTTTATACATCCATTTAAGTTCTTAACAGCCTTTATTTTGGACTAACTAATTGAAGGTACAACTAATTGATGATACAACTAATTAATGGTACAACTTTCTCTACTATCCCACGGTTCCCTCCTTTTTTTTTTTTTTTTTCTGTAAAAATCCTGTACATGAAAACAGTTATCACCTGTATATATAGCACATTATTCCACACAATCTATATCTTTTATATTAGCAGTAACAGAAACAACAACTTTCTCAAAGTAATATTCAAAAGCAATATATTAAAAACTTGTAGATATTCTTGACTATCAAAACGAAGGTAATTGGTATTGGGGCATGAAACTTTTTAGGAGTAAGCAAAGTATTTTCTTTTTATTTCATTAGCAGCAATTTCCTTATTCATCATTTATAAAATCCCACTAGATTCATCAAGTTTCCCAAAAACTAAAATTGTCATCATTTCTTTGAAAAACCTTTACTGTTAGTTTAATTACAATCGAAAATACTGCCGTTTGTAAATATTGGAACTAAAATTCGCTGTCACTGCTCAAGTTAGTTATTTTTGGGATTCTTGAGGTTGATCTGGTCTTTTGATTGAACTTTTAATTCTACTTTATTTCAAATTTTTATATGCATCATTAATCCTACTATTTCTGTTTCCATTGTTATTACATTTTTCACTTTCATTTTCATCTTCATTTTCGTCTCTTTCATCATCACCATAAAACAACTAGATTTCCCAGAATTAAGACAAGTAAAATTGTCAAGCTGCGAATTAGCTACTTTTGATCCTTCCCCTAATTTTGAAAAAAAAAAAAAAAAAAGTTCTTTGTTTACAAAAACTAAAATGTTTTGCCGTCTTAGGTTATTATCATGACACTGACCAAAAGTCTAAATTTTGACATTATTGGAGCTTACCGGTGGCAAACCACTTTCTTTTGAACACCTATCAATTAAAGGTATTTATTTATCTTCAAATTTTTACAATTTTAAAACATATGAATTTTATTGATAATACCTTTGGCTAGCCCTAAAAATTTATTTGCTATTATAACCTTCAGTTATATGTTGCGCATTTTTGCGGAATTCAGTTATCTTCTCAGTTAGGATGGTAATAAGAATTCATTATCGATTACAATCTCCTATTGACTCTAACTAAGTCTATTTTCTTTTAATTTCTATTATTGTTATTATCATTTTGTTTGATTCCAATTTTATGTTGACGTTTACACGTGATTAAAATCACCTCAAAAACGGTTCAAAATGAATAAATTGAAAATACAAATTAATCCCATTTGACATCATCCAAAACAAAAACGTTTTGTCTGGCTTTATGGGAGCCAACTTCATAGACCTCCCAAATAATTTAATATCAGCCATTCTAAAACGTCTCGATAATCAAACATTATACAATCTTAACGTTGTATTCTTCAAGCTTAAGAAGGTGCAAAAAATTGATTCATGCCGAATTATTCAAGTCGATATCTTTTTATTATCATTTATCAACACGTTACAATGCGGGAGACTTAAAAAGAGTTCATTTGAGTGAAAATAAGTTTGTTGATTGTCTTATTTTGACCCTTCCGAGGTTGGATTCACCCGTAAGGCAAGATACTTCTTTAATTTTAGATGACTCTGGACTCTGAGGGATATTATTCTTATTTTAATGTTTGATTATCTGGATTTATAGAAGCTGAAGTGATTAAACGAACAATAATCTCTAATTATAATTTAATAATTTTAAAATATAATTCAATTGGGGCATTGGAATAGAAAGTATATTAAGATATAATTTTTTTGATTTATTTACTGCTAATATTAAAAATATTGATTGTAATGAACAGTGTGGAAGATTTTTAGATAAAAATTTAGAAGCTAAATCAATTAAAGATATAAATAAACATTTTAATAATCGTGTATTAATTTTTAAATAAGCAAATCATGTTATTGGAGTTAATGACATAAAAGATTATTCTGATTTAAGAATTGATAATGAGAGTCCAATTAAAGAATTTAATGTTATCAATCCAACAATTAAATATTTAATTAAACATAATGGTCATTTAGGAGTAATTTTTAATTCAAGAAAACAACAATACAATAATTTATTAACTGGATTTTCACCATTACAATATAAAAATAAAAATATTACTTCAGTAACTGTATGTTTTGATATAGAATGTTATTTTGATCCTCCCCAATTGAAAAAGATCAAAGACATATATCATATTTAGCTTGTGCATGTTTTATTCTTAATAATAAAATTGAATTTTCAATTGAAGAAGAAGGAGAAAATTGTGTGTTTAAAATTATTGATGCAATTACTAGTGTAGCAAAAGATTTAAAAGTTAAAGAAATTGAATTAATTGCTCATAATGGAGGGAATTATGATTTTCATTACATTATTAGTAATATGTATAATCCTGGCTCGATTTCTTTTCTCGTAGCTGAAGACATACTTTTCAGACTGCCAAATTTCAATGGACCATATGTGGAAATAAAACAAAAAGATTGAAGTATTGTCGATCGTATCTAAATGGAAGATCTTTTTCTCATAATGGTGAAGTCTTGTGGAGTTTCTCCATATTCCACATGTACATTAGTTATTGGCTGTACTTTAAGTGTCTACTTTGCTCTATATGCTGTTTAGGAAACGTTTTTTATAGATTCACTGACAACGGAAAAGATGACTTACTGCCCATTACTTCATAGTTTACAAATTTAAGAGACATAAAAAAAAAAAAAAAATTACTAGTTGAATGAAAACTAAAGATGCTTTTGAAAAATTGTGATTATTGTCAAATTACCTACCAGTATTTTATGTCTATTATTACTTTCTAATCTGTATTTTTTGAATCATTGCTTCAATCGCTTACGTAGCTCATTTGTTATGGGGTCATCATAAATAGTTGTCTGTGCAGTGTGCGTTTGTAAATGTGCAAACAGTTGAATGGATAAGTAGACTCCATGATCTTTGATTTCATAATTTAACGAGTCTCTTAGGCCATAGAGCAAAATGCGACTGATTTTAACTGATTATGGAATCAATGACTTTACTATGTCAAAAGGTAAAATTTAGTGATATAGATACACTTTGATAAAAAATTTTAAAAAAACAAATTCCGATACCGGGAGTCGAACCCGGGTCTGCTCGGTGAAAGCGAACCGTGCTAGCCGTTACACTATATCGGATATTCGTTACATATAAAAATCAGAAGAGACCAGCGTACAAAAAATAGAACAAAGAAGTGCCGCTCATGGTAGGAGCAAATATTTAAACTTTCTTCAAATATTGCTTACAATGAGGTCATGCATATAGTAGTACTAAACTGAGGTATTTAAATCTACGTGATTTAATCAAACTGGACCAGGTTGTTTTTATCCTCAAGGAATTGGGTCGAAGCAGGAAACATTTATTACACTAATCTATCATTAAAAACATTTATCGGTCTCTATTATTATTAGATATTTTGGATTTTAGACTTTCATGTTCTTTATTTTTATTTTTCTTCTTTATTTTGAGATTTGTGAAAATGCCAAAAAAACTCTTCATCAGGGGCTCGAAACCTGGACATTTCGGTTCCTTCTTAAATCGTAAAAGCCGAACGCTCTACCAACTGAGCTAACAAGGATGGAGTTAGACTTTGCAAAGTATTGTTATTATAGATTTGAGCCTCTAATTCAGAATAATCCCGGGATCAGACCATAGTCATCCTAATTAATATCTATAACCCAACCGGGAAACCAGCTTCACAGCCACTTATCCAAGATCAAATTTCTGAGAATATCAACACAATGTTTACTTTTCTCAGATCTAAATTTAACAATCCACAAATACACATAATCTTTGGGGGCGACTTTAATAACGAAGAACAAAAACAAAAAAAAATGAATAAAAAACAAAATGAAAAAAAAAAGAAAAACAACAGTCTCGAGAATCTAACTGAGAATCATCAGCTCAAAGATCCTTACCACCATCACCACTCCACCGCCTTAAAATCAACGAATAAAAGCACTCATGGAACCAATCGAAGACTAGATCGGTTCTACATCTCGAGAAGCTTATATTCATCCTCATTCCTCTCACAAAAAAATATTTTGGGGCTGAGATCCACCCACTCAGCCATCACATTGAAAATCACCCTAAATATTAGTATTATTCTGCGAGGCCCAAAGCGCTTCAAGTTATCCAAATACTTAATCCCAATAATATCATCAGACCAAAATATCTCTAATTTCAACTCCATGTCTTCCCTAATCATTTAATTGCGCTCAATGGTAGATAAAACTGGCCATGCCTTGCGCAATCTCCGAAAGCACGATAAAGATATCTTTCTAGGTTAATAGGCTCCAAAAGATTAGATGATAATATATCCCGCAAGTTAAATGAACCAATTATGGAATCAGAAATACATGCTGCCATATGGAATGCCAATATTAATAGTGAGCCTGGCATTGATGGTATCCCTTATATGTTCTATCAAAAAGCATGCCCGTTTGTCAAAAAACTTCTTGTTAACGAATTTAATGATATCTTTAGAACTGGCATCTTCCCGCTAACATACACATCAGTGCAGATAAATTTAATATTGAAACCCAAAAAAGATGGAGCAATGATTGAAAATTATAGACCCATCTCACTCATTAATACAAATATGAGAATATTGTCAAGCATCATAAATACCAGAA
>JASTUB010000319.1:0-19656 GCA_031124825.1 Saccharomycopsis vini
CGTGATAGTTTAGTGGCTAGAATCCCCGCTTGTCGCGCGGGGGACCGGGGTTCAATTCCCCGTCGCGGAGTTTTTTTACCATGGGTAAAACACCAGAACCTCAACTGGACCACCCAACCCAGTTTTTTTTCGCAGATTTACACTTTTTTCTCCGAGTTTATTCCTCAGTAATCATGTACTTTCGAAATAATCTTTCGCTCAACCGAATAGTTTGACTATTCATTTGCAGAACGGCCTTTTATCTTTCTTTTTTTTTTTTTTTTTTTTTTTTGGTACAGAAGAAGTGCAAAACATGACCTAATTAAAGATATCGATGTCAAAATGTTTCAATTGAGGTTTATAGATTAGCGCAAGTATAAAACACTTGTAAGCGATCAATAATGCCTTTCTAAAATGAATAATATATACATACGTTTTAAGTTAACTTCTAATTGTTGGAGAATAATAAAGCTGCCCGAGTATTACTTAAATTCTGATTGATTGATTTGTAGCATGAGAATTTCAAAGTGTCTTGGTTTTTGGTAATGAATTATTACTCTTGACATTCGTAAATCTACTACTAACCATAATATTATAATAGACCATCCGATTATTATAGCAACCAAGAACTAATTTAGTTGTTTCTATTTGTTTTTTGTTTTTTTCTTTTCCCTGTTTATATCACCTTAGAGACCATATATAACTCAAACAAATTTACTGTTATTAAAATCTACGAGAAGAAATTCATTGACATCGGAATGATGTATTAAAGCTGCCAACACTGATTTGTTTTCCCCCTTTTCTTTCTTTTTCTTTTTTTTTTTCCTTTTTCTCAAATTAATAGAACTTGAATTTTGAAATGTGTATATGAACTCTCAATAGAAAATATGCCAATATGTAAACTTTGACGTATACTCTGGTACATACTATTTGATTTGATTTGAAAGGCCTCATCAGGAACTGAAGTCATAGACATACTAAATTATTTTATGACAGGTATTTTAATTTAAGTCAATTTACTATAGAGATAGACATATTTTAGTAATTATAACAAAGTCAAAGTTGTTTTTGATTAGAATTTAGAGTATGTGACTCGGCGTTTGTCCTAATTGAGCTAACCTTGGCTATCCTTGACTACCCTTGTTAACGATTTTCAAATTTAAAGATACTGACCGCTTATTAATTCTGGCATTTAATAATTATAATTATATCATTTCATGCAAATTCACATTCTATATTTTTATAAAAACATATGTCATTTATGATTATTCGGATTTCATTTGAATTTGATATGACACTGCATAAAGCGTTGATATTTGAAGTGTCTATTTCTCCAGTTACTCTGGTTTATCTATAAATTTATGTTTCTGGTGTTTTATTTTTTTTTTCATTTTTTTTGTTTTTTTGTTTTTTTATTTTTTTATTTTTTTATTTTATTTTTTTTTTTGTTTTTTTTATTTCTTTTATTTTTCTTGTTTTTTTATTTTTTTAGTTTATTATTTTTTTATTTTTTTTATTAATGTAGTTTAGCTTTTGATTTTTTATTAATATTTTGTACGTATTGTTATTTGTACTTTGCACACATGTGTCCAATCAACAAAAGAATTAAGTCGCTCCCCCCAGTGACGATAGACGATAAAAGAATGTCAGATAAATTATCTCAAAAAAGAGACAGTTTTAGTATTTAATAATTAGTTGTGCATAAGTTATTATTAACAGTAATTTTAATAAGAACTCTTGAGACATATTGATCTTAATAAAAACTATGAGATCATTAATTTAGTCACAGACGGTGTATAGGGCGGGTTATTGTGATTGAAGCAGGTATAGAACTCACCTAAAACTTTTTGTTATAACAATATATTGATAAAAAATATGCTAACCTGCACTTTTGCCTAGATTTACAATTGTTATTTTAAAAAAGAGAGAAACATGAAAAAAAGGGGGAAACAAATAATAATAAAAAAATACATGTAATTTCATTTTCAAATTTGCAAAAAGTCTGGCAAGATGGAAAACGGAAAGAGGGGGGTGGTCAGGGTTTTGTGCATAAATATCGGGTAGCTCGATTAGGTATCTAGTTCAAGACATTATGTGTGTAACCAAAAAATAAACCTTGTTGGAATACAAAACTACCTATATTAATAACAAATACGAAGTCCAAAGAACAAGATAAAGAACAAGAGGTGGAATGTCGGATTTTGTAAGGGAATGTTGAGACTAAATAAATATAATTGTAGTTTATGTAGTTCAAGCTTTTCTTTGGGTTGACTAAACACTCAAATTCTTATGTAGAATAACCATTAGCCTCAATTTTGTTTGACCTTACAACTTTCAACCTCTTCAACGAATCTCAGTAAAAGTAAAAATGTTGCACTCCCAATTATGTCATCATTTGCAGAACTCTGTTTTATTATATATGAAATTTAGCATAATAAAAAAACGAATTTATTGGATGATACCAAATTGATGCAGTCAGGGGTTCTATATAATAGGCAGCAGTCCAATTACAGTCTACAGCAAACCAATTCCAATAATTACTTGAGGAGTTTTAGTTGGAGAATTGTTAAATTAAGCACTTAACAACAAAATTAATTTGATAAATCAATAAATATTTATAAATACAACCAGGGAGATATATTCTCACTATATACAGACAAATATGTTATCAAAGAAAAATAAAAAAGAAATATAATACATACTTTGTTAGAATTGTCAAAAAACAGCAACTTTTCGCGACGTCTTTCAATTTCGATTGTGTTTTTTTTTTTATTTTTTTTTTTTTTTTTGTTAGTCACCCCTTATTTTCCCCCCCTGCACCCTCGCCGTAAATTGACGTTTGTAACTACACATGGTGAGACATGTATGTACAGCTCGCGAAATTAGAAACAAACCCCGACTATATCTTGTCATGGACTGTCACTTTAAAAATAAAGGACCCAGCTAAAGCAACAACTATTTGAAATTTCAAAGATAGCCTTTTTTTTTTTTTTTTTTTTTTTTTTTTTTTTGGTCTAATAATACAATGCACAAGGAGATCAAATAAAATAGCAACAAAAAAAAAAAAAAAAAAAATAAATAAATAAATGAGAAGCAGTTGAATTAAATGCTAAGTTAATTAATAGTAATAAAGTAATTAGTGATACAGAAAATATTTTACTTGGAAATTATAAGAGCAGTCAAGTTGGAATGCTTAATTAGCTTTTTTTCAGTTGACTTTTTTTGTTTTATTTTTTTTTTTTTTTTTTATTTTGGCGATTAAGATTTCAATAAATCAAGAATAAGATAAACAAAACTGTAACATTCATACATATCTTTCTTAGTGATCGACACCCAACGGTAACGTCGATCTGCTAATTTTATTTATTTTTTTATTACTGTTCTTCATTCGTGCAATAATATTTCAAAATTTGAATCAATTATTGCATTAAAAGAAGCATTAGTGTCTGGGTTCTCTTTCTGTTTTGAGACGTTATTGCATCTTGCAGCTTTTTTTTTCTTTTTTTTTTCACTTTTATTTTTTTATTTTTTTTTTTTTGTTTCCTAATTCTTTCCCGCAGAGTATTACTCCATACTATTAATATTATTTTTTTTTATTTTTTTTTATTTTTTTATTTTTTTTTTTTTTTCCACTTTGTATTTACCAGTGACTTCTGTTGGAAAATTTATAATCCCAGAAATTCTGATTCCTATTTTATTATCATTTATCCCCCCAATATTTTTTTTTTTTTTTATTTTTTTTCGTTGTGTCTATTTACTATTTCCAATAATTGAACCCTAAAATTTTTGTTTATAATCCTGTCTGCTTACAACCAAAGATGGTTTTGCCTTTTCAGGAGCAAATTAGATCAACGAAAAGCAAGTTGAAAAGATTCCGCTTGTTTTCTCAAAATTCTTCCAACAGTGGTTCAACTGCTCTTATCAAGCACAATAGTGGCACACTGTTAAATGGTAGTTTTTCATCATATTCCAAAAAATTCATAACAATTAACAATTACTTTACAGTTGCCGAACCGAATTTCTTTAATGATCAACAAGCGCTATTGAACCCTAGCGTTGTTTCACTATTTCAAGATTTAACCAATGGTGGTAATTTTTTATCTTTTGAACAATTCAAGCACTTTTATTGTATTGTGCAACATAATAATACTGAAGAAACAACAATTGTGGAATCAATTTTTCGAAAATATAAATCAAATGAAGCTGGTATTGATCTTTTATCATTTATTTTGTTTCTTCATTCCGATGACAATTCTTATCAAAGAAAGTCATGTGAATTGACCATTGAAGATTACTCCAAACCATTGAACGAATACTTTATCTCAAGCTCCCATAATACCTACTTGACTGGCAGACAAGTTGCCGGAACTTCATCTACAGACCCGTACGTTTATGCTTTAACTAGAGGTTGTCGTTGTGTGGAAATTGATATTTGGGATGGTTCTCACGGTCCAGTTGTCACCCATGGCTTGACTTTGACCACACCAGCTTCTTTACAAAATGTGATTCAAACAGTTAGAACTTACGCTTTTATGGTTACTGATCTACCATTGATTTTAAGTGTAGAAATACACTGCAAGAAAAAATATCAATACATGGTTCGTGATGCTTTTATTGAAGGTTTAGGTGATTTTTTGTTGACTGAGACCCTTGATAACAATATTAGCGAAATGACCCTTCCGACAATTGATCAATTACGCAACAGAATTCTCGTCAAAATTAAAACGCCGTATCAATTTATTCAAGAACGCCAAACTAATGCATCTCATAATGATAATTCCCTCACTTCAGAGATTAGTCTTGTACCTTGCTTATCTTCTACTGGTGAATTTTATTCAATTAATGACCCGGAATCATTCACATCTCTGTCCAATAATTCAAGTGTATTCAGCCAAGGTTCTTTCTCTTCATCTTCAGATAACAGCAGCAACTGCAGCTCTGTTGATTATTCTAGTGATCTGTCAAAGAAGCATAAGAAATCAAAAGTCATACCTGAACTATGTGCTCTTAGCCATTATATTTACGGCTTGAAGTTCAAAGGGTTTCATATTTCTCCTTATTTCCATTCTTACAGTTTCAGTAACCGCAGACTTAAATACGTCCTTGAGAATGATTACAAAAAAGTTTTTAATCATAATCTTCAACATTTAATGAGAGTTTATCCTGCTGGATATATGATTAATTCGAACAATTTTGATCCAATTGTTTTTTGGAAATCTGGTTGTCAAATGGTTGCCACTAATTGGCAAACTTATGATACAGGCGAACAAATTAATGAGTCGATGTTCAAGTTTGGTAATTGCCAAGGGTACATTTTGAAACCAGAATATCTTCGTCAATCATACAAAACTGATGATGATCATAATTTTCAAAATAATTCTATTCATAGTAAACACTTCAAAAATTTAAAGTTCAATATTTCCTGTCTCTCTGCGGAGTTAAACTGTGTTTCTCCAATGGCTTCAATTGAAATGGAAGTGCTTGGCCATGAAGACAAAAAGATTCTGAACTGTTCTTCAAATTACAGTAAATTGCAGCAAACCTATAAATCAAAGTCCCAACCATCATTGACCCCAATCAGTACTCATCCTTTAGACAACCATTTTCCAATTTGGAATGCTCAATTTCAAGGTGTGTTGATGAATTGCCTAGAAGATTTCATATTTTTGAAATTCACTATAGATTCCAGTAATAGTGGACATACTATAAATGGTAATTTTAGTAAACGCCATGTTTGTGTTAGATTTATTTACTTGAATCAGGGTTATCATTATTTAAACTTAATGAACTCAAAAGGTTATCCAACTGGTGAAAAACTTCTTTTGCATTTAAATTTTGAACACGTTGAAATCTGATGGTCAATTTTTCTTTCGTTTCTATTATAGACTATCTTTCCACTCAATCCCATCTACAATTTAACCGGTATATTATAATTACCAGAGAGCTCAGCACAAGGTAACGTTCAAAGCTAAATGTATATATTAAAAGCTCTTGTTGACTATTTTCTGCTACATCAATTTCTCTCTTCTGGTGTCACCTATATTATTTATCACTGCTACTTATTTTATTTTATTCTATTTTACTTTCACTTTTTTTGTTTTTGTTTTTTCATTTGCTCTGTTTTTTCTTCTCATTTGACCCCACAATATTCAATCACTAACGAAGTCAGTTTTTTTTTTTTTTTTTTTTTTTACAAGATTATGAGTCTTTAGACTACTGCGATCTCATTCTTTCTTCTTCTTTTTGTTATTATTATCTGGAATTTTCATGTTTTCTCATTCTTCATGCTATTTCTTATTATGGATGCTGAGGGACATGTATATGAAGTGTGTTTGCCATGAATGACTTATTGTTGCTTAAAAGGATGATATATCAGCTATTCTGACTTGACCGTTTTCTATTCTCTCACCTTTCGCTCAATGTTTTTTTATTGTTATTGTATTGTCCCCACTTTTGATATCATTATTGCTATTATACTCATTAAACATGATAAAGAAGCTGATGCTTCTTGTTACTGTTACTTATAATATATTTATTCAGTATATAATATATATTTATTCTTTCAAAAATTACTTTCATCCGACATTAAAATCTAACGTAGAACAAGTGCTTAATCGCTTAATTGTATTTGTTAGTGTTACAGAGGTGTATTTTTTGACATTTCGAACATGGATTTATAATAAGATAGTCGGAAAAAAATATATATAATTGAAGCCAAGAATAGGAGAACAAAACTCATGTAGAACAACATATAGTATTAATTTAGCGGGAAAAATATACAAAATTGATCAGCAAAAACAAAAAAAAGTAAATGAACACAATAATAATAATCATAATTAAAAAAAAAAAAACCTAAAAAAAAAACTTCCAAAACTTTCGTTGACTGATTCATGTTATAAGATAGAAAAACTTGAACATTTAATTATAACTTTTCTATATTTTTTCAATTTCTTCGAAAATAATTAAATTAATCAAGCTCTTCATTCATAACAACATCTTCGTCTTGTTTTGGTTTGTTTTCACTGGAAGCTCTTTCAGCGGCCATTTTTTCTGCCAATTCTTGAGCTCTTTTAGCTTCAACTTTAGCTCTTGTAGCTTGTTTTTCTTCTTCTTGTTTAGCCAAGTAACGACCTCTGATCAAGTTACCAGTTCTGGCTAATTCTTCATATTTAGCAACATATCTTGCTTTAGTTGAGTCATAACCATCATCATACAACCATTCTTCGGTTTCAGTGAGTAACTTACCTAATCTTTCTTTTTCTTGTTCAGTAGCAAATGGTGCATATTCTTCTTCCAATTTACCGCGCAAAGAGTAAATGTATTCTTCTAATTGATTTTTTCTGTCTTCAGTTTCCTTAACTAATTTATCGTTAGCAACCAAACTGAATTCAGTTTCGAAAAATTTGTTTCTAGCACCTTCAGTTAAAGATTTGTCAATGGCGGTAATTTTTAAGTCATCTTGTTTGACCAATTTTTTAACTTCTTTAAATTCTGGTTCATCCCCTTCTTTAGCATCTGGGTTAACAACTTCTTCAGTGACCAATTTTTCAACAACAGTGTAAGCGCTTTCAACGGTGTACAAACCAGATGGGTCCAATCTCAATTTTAATTTGACGGCAATTGAGTTTTCACCTTCTGGGACTTTGACACCAGCAACTTTCCAAGAAGCAATTTGAAGATCAGTACCATTTGGTAATTCTTCTGGTTTAGTATATTTGGCACTAATTTCAAAGTCTTTAGATCTATATAAAGTAATGATCTTAGTAGATGGGAAGCTAGATCCTGCTGGGAAGACTTCCATATGGTCAACATCTTCTTCATCCTTATCCCAAAAGTAAGAGACAGAATATTCGTTAATATCTTCAAATTTGAATGGTCTAACTCTAAGGGTTGGTGAGTGAATAGCACAAATAAAAGCAGCACCTCTAGCAATAGATTCATCTTGGTTCAAGGTGAAAGATAATTGTTTACCGAAAACTTCAATTAATTTAGCTTTGATTGCTGGAACTCTGGTACCACCTCCAATAACTTCGATACTGTCAATTTCACTTGCTTCCAAACCAGCAGCTTGCAAAGCTTTGGTAATTGGGACTTCAACACGGTTTAACAATGGTTCAATCAATTCTTCCAAAGTTGATCTTTCCATGGTACTTGAAACATCGACATCGTCCATAACTGATTCAATGTTAATTGGAGCAGCAGTGTTAGCAGACAAAACTTTTTTCAATTTTTCAGCAGCAGTCAATAGTCTAAGGAAAGCTTTTGGATTGGTTTTGATGTCAATTTTATATTTGTCTTTGAATTCTTTAGCGAAATATTCAGTAATAGCATAATCCAAATCTCTACCACCAAAATGTTTGTCAAAGGCGGTACCTAAAATTTTCAATTCTCCTTTTTTGATAGCAGCAATGGTAACAGTGTATGTGGAATAACCAATGTCAACAAAAGCAATTTTTTTGTATTCTTCTGCTAAATCGGTTTTGAAAACACCGTAACTGACAGCAGCAGCAGTAAGTTCATTAACGATTCTGGCAGGGTTCAAACCAGCAATTTTAGCAGCGTCAGAGATTGCTTGACGTTGTCTTTCTGTGTACCAAGCTGGAACAGCAATAACAACATCATTAACTTTACCATTAACAGTGCTTTGAGTAATTTCTTTCAAGTGGTTAATGTACATGGCAGCTAATTGAGTAGCAGTGAAAGTTTTTTTTTCACCAGCCAATCTAACGTCGACGGCGACTTCTTCAACATCATCTTCTTTAACAGATGTCAATGCAGGAGTGATGTATTTTTTTTCAATTTCAAAATCTGGGTCATTTGGACTGAGACCAATGATTCTACTTAAGTTTCCAACTGTGTTTTTGACGTTAGAAGTTTGTTGATTTTTGGCAGTTTCACCAAGAGCTCTAGCCTTTTGGTTGAACCCAACTAAGGTAGAGGTTGAACGATTACCAATTTCACCAACAACAGTATCGATGTTGTTTTTAAAAGCAGCAGCAATAACAGAATTGTTAGAACCAAAATCAAGACCAAATGGAGCGCTCATGATTGATATATTTGTATAACTCAATATTTTCTAAATAGTTTTTTGTTCTGAATATAAAATATAAGTCAAATTCGTAGATTCAAACAAGAAGCGACATGAATCTCACTCGCAATGAAAGGTTAAAAAATTTTTTTTTTTCTTTTTCCACAAAGCTCGGTTAGGAAGCACTGAAAAGAAGGATCGAGAATATGGTGTGCGTATAGTAGTTTTAACTTCGAGAAAATTCTAAGTCCCAGTCTGATCAGAAAGAGTCTTAATAGTCGTTGATTAGTAGGCAACCTCTTTTTATTACTAACATTAGCTCAGTTAATGGGAGAAGCATCACGACAAAAACATGCAAAAACAAAATCAATGCGATTTTTCGAGGCTTATATAGGAAATAAGTTGTGAATAAGATAATAAGACGTATTGAGAGAAATATATAGCTTGTCTTATATCTGTAAGATGAACAACTTGACAGGTTATGAAAAACTATAAATTTGATCTTGGTAAGACTTGAATATTAATAATAATCAAAATAAAAGAGCTAAAGTTTCACACTATATGAAGAGAAATATTCAACGCTCTTCTGAAAACCAAAAGATCAGTCAGTTTGATGTGAAAATAATGATCTGAAAACTAGCAATAAAAAGAAGATAGTCTTATCATTCTCCAACCACATCAGAAATTTTTGTTTGGTTTTTACAGTTTGATATAATGTTCTGTCAAAGTAATAAATAAAGGAAGAACAACACTTATGATTATGAGAGAGGATAGGATGCATGCTGTATGTAGCTCACAGTTCATACATTGCAACGCAGCAGTGTGCTTTGTTTTCAGATGTGTTAATACTATTAAGAGGGTTTTGGTTCAATAAAATATTTCAATTGTTGAATTTATTAAAATTATAATATTTACAATATAGTGCCTTGCTAAAATAAAAGTATTGAAAGATGAATGAAATAAAGAAGGTGGGTAAGATAAGTTTGCCATGTTTTTTTTACAGTGCTCTCAGTGAACACTATATGCTCATGTGAGATTACCCGACGTGTAATTTTTTTTTTCCTTTTTTTTTTTTTTTTTTTTTTCATTTTTTTTTTCAAATCACATCAATGTAGTGAATCTAACTAATAATTCAATATATTTCTTCTTTTGTGTCAACAACTCACTAATACTAGATATTATTAGTTGAAGAAAAAGAAAAAAAAAATTACTATTTCATCATGGAAGCCAGTGAAGCCGACGCAAACATCCAAATCTGGAAGATCAAGAAACTTATCAAACGTTTAGAAAATGCTAGAGGTAATGGTACTTCTATGATCAGTTTGATTATTCCTCCAAAAGGCCAAATATCCATTTTAAACAAGATGTTGACAGATGAATATGGTACAGCGTCAAATATTAAATCTCGTGTTAATAGATTGTCTGTGTTATCAGCTATTACTTCTACCCAACAAAAATTAAAATTATATAACAAAGTTCCACCAAATGGGTTGGTCATTTACTGTGGTGATGTTATTACAGATGAAGGAAAAGAAAAGAAATTGAATATTGATTTCGAACCTTTTAAACCAATCAACACTTCTTTATATCTTTGTGACAACAAATTCCATACTGAAGCTCTTAGTGAATTGTTGGACTCTGATGAAAGATACGGGTTTATTGTTATGGATGGTAATGGTTGTCTTTTCGGTACTTTATCTGGTAATACTAGAGAAGTTTTACACAAGTTCACCGTTGATTTACCTAAAAAGCACGGTAGAGGTGGTCAATCTGCAGTTCGTTTTAGTCGTTTGAGAGAAGAAAAAAGACACAATTATGTGCGTAAAGTTACTGAAGTGGCAGTTCAAAATTTCATCACTAATGATAAAGTGAACGTTAATGGTTTAGTGTTGGCAGGTTCTGCCGATTTTAAAACCGAATTATCAAAGTCTGATATGTTTGATAATAGATTACAAGCCAAAATTGTGAAAATCGTCGATGTTTCTTATGGTGGAGAAAATGGTTTCAATCAAGCTATTGCTTTGTCTGCAGAAACTTTATCCAATGTCAAATTTATTCAAGAGAAAAAACTTTTGGACGAATATTATGAAGAAATTGCGCAAGATTCAGGAAAATACTGTTATGGTATTGATGATACACTCAAAGCTTTAGATTTAGGTGCTTGTGAAACACTTATTGTTCATGAAAATTTAGAAACCGTCAGATATGTATTGAAAGATTGTGATGGCGAAGATGTCATTAGATTCAACAAACCTCCAAAGGAAGGAGAAAAAGAGGACAAAGCTTATTTGATAGACAAAAAGAATGGCCAGGAAATGGATATTGCTGATGATCAACCATTTATTGAATGGTTAGCAGAAAATTACAAAAATTACGGTGCTAAATTGGAATTCGTTTCCGATAGATCTTCAGAAGGTGCTCAATTCGTTAGAGGTTTCGGTGGTGTTGGCGCCATTTTGCGTTATAAAGTTAATTTTGAACATTTGGGTGATGAGGACGAAGATGATGACGATGAATATTATGACAGTGACGAAGATGTCTACGCTAACTCTTAAGCGTTTTCCATACGTACGTTGATGTGTTTTCTATTAGATTCCATTTTTTATTTATTTTATTCCATTTGTCTTACTTTTCCTTTTTCAAAATTTTCTGTATTCCTTGTAGGAGGTTTTTTTTGTACTTTTGTTTTTCATTTTTTCATATTTTCATATACTACAACCATTTGAAAATCTGTTTTGACCCTGTAGATGATAAATCATTGAAAAGTATCAACTGAATGAACTGAGACAATTGATTTTGAAAAAAATTGAATTCAATTTTACATTATAAATCTGAAAATTAATAGAATATTGAAGACAATAGTTGTTTTGAAAGGCAGGCACTAGGAGCATGCTCATCATAAAAATACAGAGTAAAAAAGAGATAAGAAAAAAAGAAAACAAAATAAGAGGCAAAAGATAAAAAAAAGGCATAGAAATTTGCCAAATATATTTTAAAATGTTGAAGAAAAAAATAATAAAAAATTAAAGAAAATACCTGTAAATAAATTGTGAAAAAATAAAATAAATGAACTTCTTTCTATAAAGCCGAGGAAAAAATTAATAACTTCATGAAGAAAAATAAACAGAGGAAAAAACAAGTTTGATCACAAAAACGAAAAAGAAACAGAAAAAATCAAAAAAAATACAAAAAAATCAAGGCAAAATTAAAGTATCGAAACCAAACCATAGACCCAAAGAAGAATTAATATAAAACAAAACCCAAGAAATATTCAAGACATCAGTAAATAACAATAAAAAAAGAGTCCCTAAAATTATACCCAACCAGTAGATATCAAGAAAACCCTTCCCAAAAACAAAAACAAAAACAAAAAAAAAGTAATAAAAAAAATAAAAAATAATCAGAAAGATAAATAATAGTTAAATATCAATAAAAATTTGAAAAAAAAAATTGTTTTTTTTTATCATGAATGAATATATAATAAGCGACAAATTTTAAATTATCATTTCTATCATTTGATCTGCATTGAACTCATGTTAACTAAAGCATAAGCAGCGGCTTCTTCCTTGAAATCAAGATTTCTGTTTTTATTATTTATCTTATTTTCGGATAATGATGGTTTTGAAATATAAGAATGACGATGATTATTGCGAAATGAAGCTGGTCCCATTGTTGCCCAATCCTCTTCATCAGTGTCAGAATGTGAGACAGATGAATTGGAATTTCTGCCACTGGCATCAGAATGTGGTTGGGATATTGGTGGAGAATCTGTGGCATGAGTAATGCTACTGATTGAAATTTTATTTGGAGAAGAAGATCCTGTTTTTGCTCCTCTGATGAATGACTCATTGAATGATTGACGTCTTGCTGCTCTGAAATTGCGTAGTTCTTCTAAATTTTCAGGAGGGTCAATACTATTATTGCTGAAAGATCCATATCTACTTCTAGACTTTGGTTTGGACACACCTCTCCCTATCAAAGGCGAAGAGTTAAAAGATGAACGATGACTGCGAATAATTGGACCATTGTTGACCAAAACCGATGAAGAATAAATCACTTGAGAATGACTTCTTGGTTGAATTGTACCTGGAACTCTTGGTTTAATTTCATGGAATTGAAATTTGTTATTCAAACCATCTTCTTCTTCTCTATCTCCTACAACATCCTCATCCTCTTCATCTTCTGAGGATGAAAGTATAGCATCTTCATTAATGTCATTCAATGAATCTTTCAAAATTTTTGCACCAGGGCCATTTGTTAGATGAAAACTATTTCTTGGGGAATGTGTTGGAATTTCAATAGAGTGAGGATCATTTATAGAGTTAGTGACTGAATCACGACGTTTTGACCAACCAAAAGCTTCTGAAGGTTTTTTCAATGAAGCAGGTGGCGAGTGTCTAGCAGAAATTATTCTATTACTTGGAGGGCTTTGAGGATGATCCTCATAGGCCTCATTTTCATCATCGTCAAAAGGTTCGTTTGGTTGAGTGTTAATTAATTTACGTTTCTCTAACACAGCTTCTTTACCTACATGTTTAACACTCCATTGACCCCAACCCACCTTTTCAAATATGCAACCAGTTTCTGGGTCTCCTGCATCTAAAGCGGCTATAATCAATCTTCTTTGTTTAGAAGAAGATAGTTGACCAAACCCCTGAATAGCACTTGCTAAATAAGAGGTCAAGTGTCGTATTGCCAATGGTCCTTGTTCTTTCAAATGTTTAGCCAATTTATCTGGGGTAACGGCGGCGGCAGCGGCAATACCAGCTGGTGAAGAAGTTGATAATTGGCCATTTGGTCTCGCGCCACTGGAATCATACTCATCATTCACATGGATAGAATAGTTGGTGCTAGAGTCTTGATGATATTCATAGTTTGAATGACCTCTTGAAGAAGGCAAGTCAATGTTGAGTGAAATAGATTGATTATTATTTTTGTTATTAACCTTATCCACATAACCCAGAGGGTTAGGCAAAATATTAACGTTTTGAGACATTATAACCTTAAACGATTATTAAATTGAGATATTTCTAGAAAAAATGACTTGAAGTTTTAATGATGATTTTTTGATTTAGATATTGGGTAGTTTAAGAATATTGGTGTTTGGAAAATTAGAAATAAAGTAGAACAAAATTTAAAAATAATTGCAGGGATGTGAAAAAAGTGAAAAACTGTATTTTGTGTCGATTGTACTGAAAACAGCAACGTATCTCTGTTATTTTTGCGCGTAATTGTTTTGGAACCTGAAAAAAAAAACAAAAAAAAAGAAAAAAAAAACAAAAAAAAAGAAAAAAAAAACAGGAAAATAAGGGAAAAAAGAAAAGAAAAGCAAGGCAATAAGTGGAGGGGGATAAGTACACAAAAACTGTAAGCGGTCAGTAAATCCGTGGCTTAGAATAGTAGTAGTAATAGTAGTAGTAGTAGTAGTAGTAGTAAATTTTATGATGGAATAAAACTAAAATGTGAGAGAGGTGTAAGTTGAAGATTAATTTTCAAACACTCAACAGTGAAAAAATGAAATCTGGCGAGGATTTATTGAGAATTTATATTAATTAATTTAAGTGAGAATCTTCTGCACCAGTTTGACAAGACTCGGGAACGGGACAAATTAACGAGTGATTGCCATGCCATAGTACACAATACACCTTTTTTAAAAAGAATGTATACTACACAACCATACTATACTATCATTTCATTATCATATATTATGTGCCATAATACATTTCACTATTTTTGATGTTATTAACGAGTATAAACATAGTACTGATTCCCAGTTGAAAACCAGATGATACAGTCTTCACACAGCCAATCAGACGGGGGTATGCAATTGATATGTAATATAATAAGATAGAGAAACCCCACCCCTCCTCATCTAATAAGGCCTATTATGTAATCAATAAATGACTATCGCATCCCAACAAGTCGGGTGACGTGATGATCCGAAATACCACACTTTTATCATTTTGACAGCTTATTTATTATACAGCATAATCTTAAACTTACTTGCCTTTTTGACATGATTAAAAATAAAAATTTTTTTTTTTTTTTTTTTTGTGAAAATTAATATTGTGTTGAATATGAAATCAAAATTGTGGTATGATAATCTATCTTTCTTTTCGATATTAATTTATGAAGTTTTGCTCTCGTCTGTTTATATTTCCCGCAAGTTCTCCTATGTTATACTATAATTTGCTTTTTTACGATCTTGCGAAATAATTACCTGATAGTATATAACCTAGATAGATCAAATCAGAAACCTGAGAACGAACATAAGATCGCTCATATCTGTAGCAGCAGGTGTACTACTGATCAAGAAAAAAAAAAAAAATGTAAAAACATTTACTACTTACAACTGTAGCAACAGGTGTATGTATTTCTACTGATTCAGAAAGAGAAAAAAAAAATGAAAAAATATAAAAATTCACCGATAATTGCACGTTTCAATCTATAGTTGAATTGGTCATCTATAAAGTCTTATTTTAATTTTCTACACGAAAATTAAAGTTCAATTTGATTGATGATCGATCAATCATGTCTTTAATCAAATAGAAAAAAATTGATTGAAATTTCAAAACTTTTGCTTTATTTTTTATTTTTTTTTTTCTCTATAGAGTTTATATATATATATATATGTTTTGTTGTAATCTATTATTGGCATTTCGTGTAGAAAAATTAACCGAAGTACGGTCATCATCTTTCTAATAAAAAGGGAATATTGAATCCAAAAAAAAAAAAGACACTTGACGAATCAATTAATCAGAGAACACTTTTTTTTTCTTTCTTTCTTCTCACATATTTATGAATTGATTATACAGTCAGGTACAAGAGACATATGGCCGGAGTCACAGTTTATTGATAAGGAATTTGCTTGCAATCAAAAAATAGAAAAAAAAAAAAAAAAAAAGAAAAAAAAGAACCCTTTAATTTGTTTTTTTTTCCCGGCGGATGCCATAAAATGTAAAGACTGAATAAATTCTGATCCCTTATCATGAAAAGATACTATTAATATACTGAATTTTTGGTAATTTAAAATTATTTGCAATATTGTATTGAAGTTTTGATATTAATTAGAATAACCCAAGTAAATTGCATTCTTTATTTGATGCACGAGTATAATGTCAACCGAATTTTATACTATTCAATTATCATGAGTTTCCAAGGAAAGAAAAGAAAAGTTGTAGTTTACACTCAAAATCTACTAAATGAGTTACAAAAGGTTACTTAATAATCATGTCTCTAGTGGGGTTGAGCTATTTTGAAATGTGATTATTGCATCTTTTGCAGTTATTCTTTTTTCTGCATCATAAAGCATCATTTTTGGGAAGATTTCCTTCAAAAAAAAGTCATATTGATGGTTATCATTTCTTTTAGACAACACTGTCAATAAGTCTTCAACTGATTTGCCTTCATATTTTATGAAATTGAAGTGATTAAATAATTCAATGTCTTTTATTCGTGGCCATGTTTTCTCATTAGGTGTTCCAAAAGTTTTAAATATTGAGTTAAGTAAAGCAATGTCATTGAAGTTACCAGATTTGTCTAATACGGGTAGGGTGTCCAGACTAAAAAATTGGGTTACAACAACTCCAAATGACCAAATGTCAATTTCGGTTGAATAGTCCGATATACCAAGAATAGCTTCTGGCGGTTTGTAAACTCCTGTGGATACAAAAGTTGTCTTGTGTATCAGATCTGGTTCACAGGATCTTGAAAAATTATAAGTGCTTGCTAATTTTTTTACAATTTCATTATCAATTAATGATTTATCAACATAAGAAGTTCCGAAATCTCCAATAATAGGATCTATTTCTTCATCTAACGTTATGTCTTTTGTATTGAAAAAAATGTTTTGTGGCTTTATATCACGATGAATGATCCCATTTTCGTGCATAAAACTGAGTCCTATTAAAATCTTATTAATTATTTTCAATGCCCTATTTGGATCAATTTTATTGATCCTTGTGACAATATTTTTTTTCTCATTTTTGCCGCCGTTCCCAATTGTAAAGTTATCATCCACTTCAAAATACTCATCTAAATAGTCATTAAATTGAAATGGGGTTCCTTTGTCAGCCACACTACTATTTAACATTGCACTAAAATTTGTCCTTTTTCTTGAATTTTGTTTGAAATAATCAAGCAATGTATATTGATAGTATGGCATAACTATGATACAGTCTTCATACATGGTGTAGTTATCTAGGAACTGAATCACATAATGATTGTTTTTAATAATCTTATTATCTTTGATGAGTTTTTTTTCGCTTTGCTTATTTGAAATTGAAAGAATTTTCGCTATTTGTATTTCAATGGTTACTGAGTTTGGCGCCGCTTCTGTATCTCGATCAACTACCTTCAATGCATAGAATTTTGATGGTGATGATAAATCTTCACATTTGAAAATAGTGCTGCAATTGCCACCACCAACTCTCTGTCTATTAACGTACTTTTTGTCTTTTGAGGAGCTTGTCTCTGCCATAAATGAAATAATATTATTATATTAGAAAACAAAGGTATCCTCTCTACTTTTCTTTCTTTCTTTTTTTTTTTTTCTTTTCCTTTTTCTTTTTCTTTTTTTTTTTTTTTTTATTTTTTCAGTCGTTTTACTTGGTGTTCGTTAGCTATGATTGATTTATTTTCATAGAAAATAAAAATCTCAATTTTGTCAAACGCGCAGGGGAAGCCTATTTTTTTTTTTTTTTTTTTTCACTCTTGATGATTCTACATTAGGCTCGTGACCTCAAGCTAAATAGCTTACATGAAGAATAAAATCTTGTAAACTTATTATTAGTTATTAGTTATTAATTATTAAATATTATCATTAAATAAAAAAAGAGCTAGTTTACAGCTCCGGCGTCAATTAATTCAAACACAGGCCTTGGGTTCAAAAAAAGTAGTAGCTTACAAAAAAGAATCCAATGACTTGACCAACCAATAAATTACCGTTACCGTGGTTAATCAACCCATCATTAGAAGAAACTACTTGTGGAACTTCGGTAGTTTCAGCACTTCTTTTAAAAAATGTGGCAATGTTGGCAATAGTGCGAACTACGCCAACAACTTGTTCAATCACTTCTTCAATATCTGAAGAATGAGAAATGTCTTCAATGACATCTTCAACTAAAGGAACGACTTCAAAAGCATCATTCAAAGCAGCAGCATTGATGACTTCCAATCCTTCAAGGACTTGTGAGACATCAGTAGCGTGAGCAATTTCGTTACCGACACTTTCAACTAAAGAAGCAAAGTTAACTACTCCAGTAACAATTTCTTCACCAGCTTTGGTGACATCACTGTAAATGGTTGAAGCTTCAGCGACAGCGCCTTCAACCTCTGAGACTTCGTCTCTTTTTCCGATTTCGTTAGCAAAACAAGTTGCCAAACTAGATAAAGCCAATAATTTGTAGAATCTCATTGTATAGAAGTAATAAAGAAGGGTGTTTAAAGATGAAGTTGAATTTAAAAATGAAAAATCAATAAAACAAGTGAAAGCTTGAAAATGGGGATAAGGTAGATATCTATTCAAATTAATTGAGCGATAGGATATTTGGTGGAAGTTCAAAATGACTGAATAACAGATTGTTGATAAATGTTCGACAGTAAAACTAACAATCATGGGATTTGAAGGTATTTTATACTTTCCGATGAAAGATCTATGAGACACATAAAATTAATAACAGCTGCATATTGCATAATAATAGCATATCATTTGAAAATCATCAGTTTTTCTCTTTTTTTTTTTTTTGCTTTTTTTTTTTTTTTTTTTTTTTTTTATTTTCCAGTTGCATGCAACTCTTGTGTGTAATTTTATGATGTTTTTCATGATTGAAAGATGATATTTTGTTTATCTTTATCAACATCTTTTGATTGCACATTACTAATTTTTATTTATGTTTTTTTTTGGCTAATCCTTTATTAAGAGTGGTAGGCACATATCACACATTAATACATGATCAAACGCATTCTTGAGGATTTGCAGTTTAGACTGCATATTTTTTTCGAGCCTAATTTTTTGAAAAAGATTAGGCTCGAAATAAAATATTTATAATAAGTACTTAAACAAAATGTGTTAAAATAATCAATAGCCACGACATCAACGGGAAAAAAAAAAAAAAAAAAAAAAAAAAAAAAGCTAGATAACACAATCACAATCATAGAAAATTTCGTAGACTTCATACTTTGCATTGATCAACTTTAAGACAATTTTATATATTGAGGAAGCCATAGTTAGCTCAAAAAAGATATAATAATGATTCTTCTTATTTAGATTAGATACCTTTATGGAAGTAATATTAGCTAGCTGCTATTATTATGAGGGGGTTATGTTTTTGGTTTTTTTCAAGCCTGTATAGTATGTGAAAAAGAAGATCATGCCTCGTTGTTTCAAATCAATATGCTAGCCAGTAATTATTTTGGTGGTCGTATGAAGCAACCGTGATATATAAGGAGCTTACTTCTAGCGTGCATGTAGGAATTTATCAGGATTCAAAGTGAAAAATAATTCGAGATATTTCTTTTTATATTAATATAAGTTTTTACCAGTTAAGAATACCACACTTTGTTGATAGTTAAACAAGTTTTTTTTTTTTTTTTTTTTTTTTTTTTTTTTTTTTTTTTTTTTTTTTTTTTTTTTTTTTTTTTTTTTTTTT